>PISX010008295.1:0-82919 GCA_004024625.1 Mellivora capensis | reverse complement strand
ATACAAAGGCATTCATATTACTTACTCATTTACATCAGTTACTATAAATGTATCAAATTAAAATATATCAATTAAAACATACTGAGGCAATTGGCAATGAAAAGATAATTCCATTCTTCAAATGAAATATGTATATTTATGTATATTTTCTTTCCAATTTAAAACATGAGACATTATATCCATTGCAAGTAATCCAACTGAATGCAGGTTAATTATGAGCTTTCTCGTGCCAAAGTGGAAACTGGAATAAGGCAGGAATGAGGGGAAGGAAGCCATTTGGTACCTGATATGATCGGGCTTTTTCCTGTCATGTGAAAAAATGGGGCAGGATTAAAACATAAAGGAAAGGTGGTAAAAGAATGAAAACGCAAATGTGCAAAATAAGCAAAGGACTAGCATGATATGAAAATAAAGCAAGAATTAAAGAAACAAGCTTAAGCTCAAACCTAACGAAAGAGTCAAAAATATCTGTTGCATTTTGCTCTCAAATGTATACATGTATGCATTTACACAACTCTAACTCTTAGGAATCTGAAACGCTAATATTTTAGAAATATTCAAAAATGTTCTTCAATTATTATGCTATAAAAAGTTCTGGTAGGACTTGGCACACTTGGGCATACCTCTACTATTATTTTCTCCTTCTATGGTGATAGCTATAAAATATAGTACTTCTCCTCATCTTAATAAGTTGCTCCTAAAAAATTAAGGGAAATAATCACTATAGATATATCTTCATAAACCTGAAACAAATGAAACTCTTCATAAGGAAAGTAGGATCACTAATTAAGAATTTCAAAGATTATAAAATATTATTAGGCAAATAAACCTACCTCCCACCTGCTCTCCCCCTTGTCATCATGACAGCAGACAAAGGCCACACATAAGCAGATTTATCTTTAATCTATCATACACTTATTTTAAAACAAAAAGCCAATAAAACCAAAATTTATATCTGAGCTAGCAGCATATATAATACTTTAAGAAACTGTACAATACATGTTAGGCTTTTAGTTATATTTTCTACTTCAACACAGACTGACTATAACATGTAATGATTGTTTATTTATTCATTTAACCAGCTTACTACTAAATAATCTAAGCACTTATTTTCCTTATTCATTATCATATATATGTAAATAGGTACAAATATATATAGGTATGAATAATCCATCTGGCCTTGATTTGAGCCTGAGATGAAGCTGCCACATTGAGAAAATGGCCTGATATGGAAAGATAATTTTGGTAGAGTTCACGTGTTTTCAGAAAAACATGTATTATAGACATATAAAAATCCTGAGACACTACAAACTAGAAATCTGAAACCAAGAGACAAATTCAACAATTCACATAAGACATAAAGTGTCTCACTCCTTACATTCTTTCAATCACATCACACAAAATATGATCTCTTCTGTTAAAATTCAAAATAGAGAATGATGCTTAGATTTTATGAAGCACAGGGACAGGTTTTTAAACTACCTGGGAATTCCTAATCAAATTCACATTTCTCTCAGGAAATAAGTCTTTTCTAAAAGTTGGTTTAAATGGGTGATGGGGATTAAGGAGGTCACTTGTGGTGAGCCCAGCACTTGTAAGTGCTGGATCACTAAATTCTACACCTGAAACTGTATTACGCTCTATGTTAACTGCAAATGAAATAAAAACAAATAAATAAACAAATAAATAAATGTTGGCTTTGAAAATATTACATGCCACTATTCCATCAAACTATACATAATGGCAAATTTGTCATCATATGATTGGTACCTTATAGTGACAAGAAAAAAGTTTTCCCTAAAACTAATCTATAGACAATCTAAAGAAGATACTAAAACAGTAGGGAGAAAAATCTTTATGCTTGCAGAGTTGTGATCCTAGATTTTTAAAGCTGAGGTACAAATACCACAAATATATCTTTTATTTAAAGTCTAATCAAATATGTGAAATCAAGCTGGATAGAAAACTAATTAGAGAAGAAGGGCAGATTCTATAGTCATATATAGGTACAGGGAAGGTATTTGCAAGTATTTCCTGAGATTAGATTTTTTATAAACTTCATATAAGAACTTTAAGATGCATTCTGAAGTTTTAAGTTGAAAACCAGAAAAAAATTCTAAATAACATTTAACAGATTTTTCTTCTCCCTTTCACCATTACGGACCTATAACCTAGAAAATATCTAAAACTTTTGTTTTAAGCTTTTGACTTTTGTTTTCTGTGAAAAGACTTCTATACAATGTTTATATACTATATTCCTTAGAAGTCTGCTTTTTAATGGTATTTTCATGAAAACATTCTTTTTAAAGGCCTATGAAAATAAAATAATCTGTTCATAATTTTCCCAATAATGTAAATAGACTAGGAGAACTTTTTTTAATAGTTAAGTTTTTAAAAAAATATTTGACATATTGTTTTATCAAAGCAAAAATTTATATGGAATTTCCATAGTAAGTTAAAAAAAAAAAAGAATACAGGTTCTAGGCCTCGGTACTGTCACAGACCAGCTGTGTGACCTTCAGAGAGCAACCATCTCTCTGCACCTTCATTTCTTTACTAAAAATTAGGGTGTTGAAATAAGATCCATGATTCTAATGAATAACTGTCACCCACTACAATTAGATGAAAAGCAGCCTCATTTCCAAAGGCATTGTCTTTCCACTTTACAAATGGAAGGTAACAGAGGCGCCTTGGTGGCTCAGTTGTTAAGCATCTGCCTTCAGCTCAAGTCATGATCCCAGGGCTCTGGGATGGAGCCCCACATAGGGCTCCTTGCTCAGCGGGGAGTCTGCTTCTCTCTCTCCCTTTGCTGCTCCCCCTGCTTGTGCGTGCTCTTTCTCTCTCTGTCAAACAAATAAATAAAATCTTTAAAAAAAAAAAAAAAAAAAAGGAAGGTAACATATCTACAACTGAGAATTTAATAGTTATTCCCTACTTGCTTTTAGTTACATTTTATTATCTATGCCAATTAATAGAATTCATGAAACAAGTAATAAAAAACAAAGGTCCATGCTCAAATTAGGATCAATTTTCTCCTATTGCCCTAAATGGCAATGCAATTTTCCACTAACACTTACTGTGCTTCATTTTGAAGTCTGAGATCATTTCTCATTGGAGTAGTCCAGGGAAGATCATTCATTTCTTCTTAACATAATGGTATAGTTTCTATGGATTTATTGTATTTTCATTGTGTTAAACTTTAAGTAGGTTGTTTTGAAATCTGAAGGTTAAAATTCAATTCTAACATTACCTCATGAAACTGTACTGGTTGAGAAATCTTTTTTTATTATAAAAAGTGACACACTATTGTTTCATTTTAATTTCCTATTCTGGCCATGGAAATTTGCCAGGAAAAAGTTAAAACTGTCTTAATTTAAACAGCTTAGAAAACAGAATTTTAATTTTTCATTTTCTATTCATTTTCATATTCTACCCAGACCAACTTAATTGGTCCTTCTGTATTCCTACATTATTTTATAAGTTCTATATAATTCAAAGAGGCTTAATATCAAATATAATCATTTTCTATTTATATTCATCCTCATGTAAAGAAAAATTATTTAAATTAAAAACACCTCATAGACTTAAGTATCTGGCAATATCAAATTTGAGGGAAATGCTCAATAAATCACTGACATTTGAGGGACGCCAGGGTGGCTCAGTTGGTTAAGCGGCTGCCTTCGTCTCAGGTCATGATCCCAGCATCCTGGGATCAAGTCCCACATCGGGCTCCTTGCTCGGCAGGGAGCCTGCTTCTCCCTCTGCGTCTGCCTGCCACTCTGCCTGTGCTTGCTCTCTCTCTCTCCCTCTCTCTCTAACAAATAAATAAATTTTTAAAAATTAAAAAAAAAAAATCACTGACATTTGAAAATACCAGTGAATGTTTGTTCCATATAATCTCATCACCAACAAATCAAAATAAGTGCACTAGCAATCCATTTTAATACATTAAATATTCAAGCATACAGTTTCCATTTAAATTAACAAAAACGTATACTAAATTAAATTTACCAAGAAAATTCTATTTGTTTTGCTAATGTCCATTAAAAAAAAAAAAACAACAATCTTCTCTATCATTAAGTGAATTCATATCTTGTTCAAGAAGCAAATGAAACATACACATTCAACCAATAATGTAAATCAATTCACCAGAACCCAATGTTACTCTCAATTATTACAAAATTATTCTACTTTCTTGCTGTTTTTTTTTTTTTTTGCAAAAACAGAGGCATCCTTAAATAAAAGACTAATCACTACTATTTGGAAGGATGATCCTGAACCAACACAATATATTTTTATGCTGTAATGTCTGAAATTACTTTACTTTATTGTATTAATACACAGAAAAGCATAATAAAATACTTTTTATATTTATATAAAAAGACATTTATATGATTACTACTTTATAAAAATCAGTTTAACAACAACAAAAAGCAACATTTTTGGTAGCCATCAAGTTTAGAATAAAGGAGCACCAACTGCTACAGACACTTCACATATAAAAACAATCTCATTTCCTAAAAGTCCTGGTTAAAGTTATTGCAAAGATCAAAAGATTAGGATCACCTAGCTTAAAAGTTCATAAGCAAACACTAATTTAAAATGTACATAAACATCACACAGAGAAGGAACCCAAAGGGAAAAAAAATCTTGCCTCCTTGTTTATATTTTGCTTAATTTTACCATTTAGAATTAGTGCTATCACTTTTCACTGGCTTCTTAGGGTGCCCTTTCCTAAAGGGCAACTTATCTTCAATGGACTGGGTTCAAGAAAATTATTATGGACTGTGAATTTAAAGAATTATCAAAGAGCTGTCAAATCACAGGGAAGGTCAGAAACAACATGGCAAGATCAAGACTAGTATTTGAAATATATTACCTGTTCCAAGTTTTGAAGGCATTGCTGGCTCGTTTGAACAGATATCCTTCCATAACAATGCCATTTGCAGCATCTACATTATATTCTAACTTAGAATCATCACTGGAGAAATCCTAAATGAAATAAAAAAGTTCATATGATTTGATTAAGTCCCCTACACAAAAAATTTATTGTAGAGAAACAGCTCAAGCCAGAAAAGTATTAAACAGAAAAGCTTTGTATTAAAACAGTTACATTAACAATATTCATAAGAAAAGAGGAGACCTAAATGTTAGATAATAGAAGAATGCTTCAACATATTAAGGTATTTCAATTCAATGGCTTGTTATGCAATAATTATTATAATGACAATATTAAAGCACAGATGATTACATAGAATATATTCTGAAAAAGAAAACAATATAAGTTATATGCACAGTGATTAAAGGCACAAAATATTATGTATACAAAGAGACAAAAGGAGCAAATAAATACTATGCATGTTATGTTTAAAATGTTTTCATTTCATCCTAATATTGTATTTTGACGTGTGTGCTAACAAAAAAAAGGAATATAGATATATTTAAATTGGGATTACTTAAATCTACTACTATTCTCTGAGTATATTGCTACTGTGGTAGTTTTTTAAGTTGGTAGAGCATGCAACTCGATCTCAAGGTAGTGAGTTAGAGCTCACTAACTCTACACCCAACTAACTGTTGGGTGTAGAGATCATTTAAAAAATAAAAAATCGGGGGTGCCTGGGTGGCTCAGTGGGTTAAGCCTCTGCCTTTGGCTCACATCATGATCCCAGGGTCCTGGGATTGAGCCCCCCATTGGCTCTCTGCTCAGCGGGGAGCCTGCTTCCCCCTCTCTCTGCCTGCTTCTCTGCCTACTTGTGGTCTTTCTCTCTGTCAAATAAAGTCTTTTTTTAAAAAAATAACAAAAATAATTTTAAAAATTAAAAATAAATAAAAAATCTTGGGGCACCTGGATGACTCAGTTGGTTAAGCTTCTGCCTTCAGCTCAGGTCATGATCCCAGGGTCCTGGGATGGAGCCCACATTGGGCTCCCAGCTCAACAGGGAGTCTGCTTCTGCTTCTCCCTCTCCCTCTGGGCCTCCCAGCCAACTCATACTCCCTCTCATGCTGTGTCTCTCTCTCAAATAAATAAATTTAAAAAATAAAAAATAAAATATTTCTTGATGAACTTACAAAATAATTTATAAGACTGCTAATAATAATTTGTAACTGCAAGACTGCTGCTATTCCCAATTTTAAAACTCTAAAAATCAGTCTCAGAACTTTCAAAATTACTTCTGGGCCAATAATCAAAGTTAGAATATTACCCTTTTAGAGAATAGCAAACTCTGTCTTGAGAAAGATTTTGGCAGAAGCTACATGACCATCTGCCAAGAATGCTTGGATGTGAGGGTCCTCCCCTAGAGGGAAGGCAGAGTTGAGAATCCACCTAGGGGCCTTCCAAATCTAAGAGTCTACAAAGATGGAATATGGAAACAGACTAAATTCAGAAAAACAAAATTTATTAAAAACAAAAACTCTGCCGACAGCTCTCAAATTTTAACCATAAAAAACATGCTAATACAAAAAATCAAATGAAACAGAATTTATAAACAAATTGCTACACTTTATCCTGCTTTTTCTTTAAAAAAAATCAGGAAAACTTTAATTCCCTCAATTAAAATTTATTTGAAGCTGTAATTTGTTTAATTATGCACAAAGGATTATGTAACCAGTTGATATAACAGAGTTTGCAAAATTCTAAAGGTTTCATTTATAACACTGGAAGCTTTTTAATTACGCTGATCCTACTTAAAACATTAAAATATAACCTCCTTGAAGTACAGTGCATTTATAAGTATTTTTCTAATTTTCAGCTACATTTCCTGATAGGTTGTCTTTAATTTATTGTTAGTATCAATTAATATAGTACTTAAAATGTGACAGATTATATGATTTTATAATGAAAGTAGTAACAATGCCTAAAATATATAATATTATAATTTAAATATATTGATAGCTGACAAATCAGGAAGGAATACTAAAAGGCAAAAGATTAAGTGAAAGTAGGAGGCTTAAACAGGTAAGCAGATCAAGGACGCCAGATTTCACCTTAAGGGCATTTCCCTCATCAGAATTTGAAGCTTTTTGGTGGGAGGCCCAGGGAAGAGAAGGCAAGAATAATATAGCCAATAAAGAGAATTTAACAGAAGCTTTCCCTTCTGAAATTGTAACCAAGACAAGAACAACCATTATCACTTCAAGATTATGTTAGAAGTCCTAGGGGCACCTGGGTGGCCCAGTCAGTTAAGCAGCTGCCTTTGGCTCAGGTCATGTTCCGAGCCCTGCATCGGGCTCCCTACTCAGCAGAGAGCCTGCTTCTCCCTCTCCCTGCTGCTCTGCCTACTTGTGCTATCTTTCCATCAAATAAATAAATAAAATCTTAAAAAAAAAGAAGTCCTAGCCAACAAAATAAACAAGAAGTAAGGAAAGAATCGGAATCAGAAAGGAAGAAACTATTATTTGCAGATGTTAGGAGTTTGTACAAAAGACATCCAAAAGAATCCAGAGATAAATTAGCATTAAAGAGAGCACAACAAGAAAATTGGTTTCAAAGTTAATACGGAAAAATCAATTTTATTCTAATATGTAATAAAAGTAAACAGTGAAGGGGGCCTGGGTGGCTCAGTTGGTTAAGCATCTGCCTTCGGCTCAGGTCATGATCCCAGGGTCCTGGGATCAAGCCCTGCATTGGTTCCCTGCTCAGCAGGAAGCCTGCTTCTCCCTCTCCCACTCCCCCTGGTTGTGTTCCCTCTCTTCCTGTCTCTCTCTCTCTCTCTCTGTCAAATAAATAAATAAAATCTTTAAAAAATAAAAGTAAATAAAAGTAAACAGTGAGAGAAGAAAATTTTAAAAGACAGCATTTACAATAGCACTTGCAATATAAGTATCTAGGAAAAAGTTTAACAAAAGATGTAGAAGAAAATATCAAGCTTATAAAGTACCTTAAAGAAAATTTAAAGAAATAAATATTTCAAGCTCTTAGATTAGCAGACATTGTAAAATAAAGATAACAATTCTTCCCCATATTGATTCACAGATCCAATGAAATAAATCAAAATCCCAAAAGCTATTTTTATGCAACCTGAAAGTCTGCTCCTGAAATTTATATAAGAATGGAAAACTTAGGCAATTTCACTTTTGAAGCAGAGAACATAAGATGCTTTGCTTTATCAGATATCAAGATACATTATAAAGCTAAAATAATTAAAGCAGCATAGTATTGGCACAATTAAGACAAAAGGCCAATGAAAAGAACTCAAAGTCTGAAACAGACTTCACATGTATACAATCATGATGTAAATCAGAAGGTGTAACAGAGTAGTAGGGAAAGAACACATTTTTTAGTAACTGATTCTGAGTCATCTAGATACCAGTATAAGAATACAAGGAAACTGAATCTCTACCTCACACCATACGCAATCACCCAATTACAGATGGATTTAAGGTCTAAACATAAAAAGGCAAATCTATAAATACTCAGATTATACAGGAGATACCTCTTCATGATCTTGGGATAAGAAGGACTTATTAAACAAGACACAGAAAGTACCAAACACAAAAGACATTTAAAAAAAAAAAAAAAATAGGGCGCCTGGGTGGCTCAGTGGGTTAAAACCTCTGCCTTCAGCTCAGGTCACGATATCAGGGTCCCGGGATCGAGCCCCGCATGGGGCTCTCTGCTCAGCAGGGAGCCTGCTTCCTCCTCTCTCTCTTTGCCCGCCTCTCTGCCTACTTGTGATCTCTGTCGAATACATAAATAAAATCTTTAAAAAAAAAAAAAAACTACATGAAAATTAAAAACACATATATCCCCCCAAAAAGGCTTATATCCAGATGATATGAAGAATCTTATCAATAGTTAGGCAACCTGATGGAAAAATGGAAGAAAAACTAGCAGACATTTCACAAACAGGATATCCAAATGACCAAAAGGCAGAAGGAAAGGTACTTGAGCTAATTAGTAACTAAAGCATAAATCACAAAGATATATCAGTATCTACCCACCAAAATTAGCAAAAATTAAAAACTCTCACAATACCATCAGGTGGCAAGGAACACTGAGAACTCACACACAGTGCTGTCTATCAGAAATGGTAATATCATTCTGAAACGTAATTTAGCATTATCTACTAATACTGAACATATATATATATACCCTCTGAACCAGTAGTTTTACTCCTAGATATAAATCTACCAAAAATATATACACATATCCAAAAGGCATGTACATGAGTATGCATCATTGTTTCTTTAGTTGATCAATTTCAATTCACGAAAAATGTAAATAATTACATTAGGTACATTAGACATACTTTCCCTTAATTTTTATGTGACCAAAACATTTTCTTTTCTTTTTTTTCTTTTTCTTTTTTACCTGTAATGCAGCCTTGTGTCAGCATTTAAGGGCAAAAAAAAAAGCAAAAATAGCATTACTTTCTGTACAGCAGTAAACTGACTATTATTTAAAATCATGTAAGTTAATCTTAGATTTAATAATCTCATGCTTTTGGATCTTCAGTAAAACACTGAGCTGTATATACAACAGGGAAAGATATTAAAAGATACATAATATTCATTAATTCAGTTTAAGCAAACAGTCACAAGTTTCTAAAAATACCATGATCTCTCATTTTAATTAGAAATGATTGGTCCCATGGGGCGCCTGGGTGGCTCAGTGAGTTTAAAACCTCTGCTTTCAGCTCAGGTCATGATCCCAGGGTCCTGGGATCAAGCCCCACATTGGGCTCTCTGCTTCGCGGAGAGCCTGCTTCCTCCTCTCTCGCCTACTTGTAATCTCTGTCTGTCAAATAAATAAATAAAATCTTTAAAAAAAAAAAAAAAGAAAGAAAGAAAGGATTGGTCCCAATTTTTAACAGTCTTTCCATGGTAATGTCATTAACATGAGTTACCCAACCAAAAATGAGTCTAACTTTAACTTTAAACAAAACAAAACAGGAGTTAGTCTTACCTAACTATAACTGGAAATAACTAAATTAAAGATGATCCAGTAGATGGGGCGCCTGGGTGGCTCAGTGGGTTAAAGCCTCTGCCTTCGGTTCAGGTCATGATCCCAGGATCCTGGGATCGAGCCCCGCATCGGGCTCTCTGCTCAGCGGGGAGCCTGCTTCCTCCTCTCTCTCTTTGCCTACCTCTCTGCCTACTTGTGATCTCTGTCTGTCAAATAAATAAATAAAATCTTTAAAAAAAAAAAAAAAAAAAAGATGATCCAGTAGAAAATCTTTCCCTTAATAAATAATGTTTCTGTTTGAATATTAATAGCCCATCACCAATAAAATTTTCCTTACTTGTATTACTGACTTCACTTGAATTTTTTTCTACTGACATCTTTTATGCCAGGCTAGTTCACCGGTATTTTAAGTTCTAAAAAAACCATAACAAAAGTTTATCTGACTGGTCAATACCACAGGAATAGATTTCTTAAAGCAATGCTAGAAGGCATCTTTTCTTTATTTTTAGAAGAACACATGAATAAGGTCCCCCCCATTACAAATTATGCAGTCAAGTTTCCCACATTTGGGGAAATTCTAAGAGTCAGCACATTTGGAGTCAACAGATAAGCCTCACCCTGGAAAACCGCTTTTGTGATCATGATAACTCCTCCCCTGCCAGGTAAGTACAGAAGGCATCTTGTCACATACTTTTATTAGAGTCAACCTCCAATTCTCTCCTTTTATTTTCAGATTACCACACAAAAATATCACTATGTAAGACAAAATATTATTAGGTTGAGTTCCACGTTAGTTGTATTCAAAGCTCTTCACACACAAAAATAAAAATGTCATATTTAAATTTTCATTTTAAAAATACATTCTTCAAATTGTTTAGCTAAGCTTAGGCAAAATAACAATAAATGCACATGAAATGCCATTATCACATGAGAGAAGGCAAGGGCTGCCTTAGAGTAACTATAGCTGTTAAGTCCACTATACTACACACCCACATGGATGCAAAGATGTTCTCCACCACACCCTCTGCTTGTCCCCACCAACCCACACCCCTTCTCACTCACACGCTTTACAGGGTTTGGTGATATTCTTTTTTTTTTTTTTTAAGATTTTATTTATTTATTTATTTGAGACTTTATTTATTATTTATTTATTTACTTATTTGAGGCAGTGAGAGAGAGCATGATCGAGGAGAAGGTCAGAGGGAGAAGCAGACTCCCCGTGGAGCCTGGAGCCTGATGCGGGACTAGATCCCGGGACTCTGGGATCATGACCTGAGCCGAAGGCAGTCGTCCAACCAACTGAGCCACCCAAGCGTCCCGGGTTTGGTGATATTCTAACTGAAACTCTAAATAGCAGTTTAGAGTCTAAGGGCCATTTTTTAATTAGCTAAGATCCTATGAGATTGGGGCACCTGTGTGGCTCAGTTGATTAAGCATCTGGCTTTGGCTCAGGTCATAATCTCGTAGTCCTGGGATGGAGCCCTGCTCAGCAGGGAGTCTGCTTCCCCCCTCTCTCTCTGTTCCTCCCCTCTGCTCATGCTCTTTCTCTCTCTCTCTCTCTCTCTCAAATAAATAATAAGTAATCTTTAAAAAAAAAAAAACTTTTCAGATTAATGTTTTTGCAAAGTGGTTCAAAAACATGGCTTTTCGGCGCCTGGGTGGCTCAGTGGGTTAAAGCCTCTGCCTTCAGCGCAGGTCCTGATCTCAGGGCCCTGGGATTGAGTCCCGCATCGGGCTCTCTGCTCAGCATGGAGCCTGCTTCCCGCCCCCCTCAGTCTGCCTGCCTCTCTACCTACTTGTGATCTCTATCAAATTAATAAATAAAATCTTAAAAAAAAAAAAAAAAAAAGGCTTTCAGGGTGCCTGGGTGGCTCAGTGGGTTAAGCCTCTGCCTTCAGCTCAGGTCATGATCTCAGGGTCCTGGGATCGAGCCCCGCATCGGGCTCTCTGCTCTGCAGGGAGCCTGCTTCCTCCTCCTCTCTCTGCCTGCCTCTCTGCCTCCTTGTGATCTCTGTCTGTCCAATAAATAAATAAATAAAATATTTTTTAAAAAATGGCTTTCAAATACTGCCTGATCATCTAAAAAATATTTTAAGTTTCACAAAATAAGGAGGAATTTATCTACTCAGTTCAATTACTATAGCAATTTAAAGGATTTGTTCCAACACAATAGTATCTTGCTAAAACCTTAGTAATTGAACAATTCTATAAAATGGGAATTACTCTCCTTTAACTTTTCTTGTCAAGTACCTTTTGTTGAATGGTAGAATGTTTTTGCTCCATCTCTCTTTTCTCCTTTGCTGCATCCACAACCAGTCGATCCAGCTATAAAGGCAGAAAGGGAGAAAATTAGCCAACTTAAAAACTAAAGAAGAAAAGGCATGATCATTTTTTAAAACATACTCTCAGTAAGTCAGCCAATGTAAGTTTACTTAAAAAGGCATTTTGACTACAACTTTAAAATGGAAGTTCTTTTTCCTCTGCTATGAAATCCTTTTTAAGAAGGTCTATAACTCCTCCAGGAAAAACATTTCTAAGAACAGTTGTGGTGCCAAGCAAACATGACAGGAGGCCTTGTCAAGGGCACAACAGTGATAAAATGAACTTCTAAAATAAGGAAGAGAACTCCAGCTTAAGTTGCCTGCTGACTCCTGCAATTCCAGTAGTCAGAATCAAAGGCAGAAAGAAGATACCCTGGTGACTTTTTCCCCAAATAGCAAAAAGTAGCAGCTACACTAGTGTGGGGCCAGCTCTCCTAAGTTCAACAGAACAGACACTTCCAGTCAATCACTCAAAATGCTTCATGTTTTCAAGTTGGCTTCCTAATGTTATAATCAAATCTAAAAGGCAAAAAACAAAAACAACTCACCAGATAAGAGAGAGCTAAATAATAAAAAATTTTGGGGGGCGCCTGGGTGGCGCAGTGGGTTAAAGCCTCTGACTTTGACTCAGGTCATGATCCCAGGGTCCTGGGATCGAGCCCTGCATCAGGCTCTCTGCTCAGCGGAGAGCCTGCTTCCTCCTCTCTCTCTCTGCCTGCCTCTCTGCCTACCTGTGATCTCTGTCAAATAAATAAAATCTTTAAAAAAAAAAACAAAATATTTTTAAAAGTAACAATAGTAATCATTCCTAAGGCCAGGGTATAAAATTGCCATTGTTTAAGCTTCTGTTTTAAAAGCTCAAAAAACTTATGAAATCATAACTCTCATTTCTTTCTTGTTCCTTTCCAACAGAAAAGATGATTTCCCAATATTATGACAAATGCTCCTTGAACTACTCTTTGCTGGAATAACAAACAATTGGTTATATAAATTCTTCTAGACTATGATGCATGTCATTTTATCTGATTAATGTGGGCTAAATGAAAAAAAATTCTTAAAGTAAATATCAATAGGAATAAGGAGAAAGATAAAGTATTAAATGAATAAATGTTTTCATTGCTATTCTTTACAAAACAAAATTTTAAAAAGCCTTTGTGAAAAAACCATTTGGTCCTTTATTTACTCTCTATTACAAATAATGGGTTTTTTTTTTCCCCTACCAGAGAGTAATTTGGGCCACAGAATTTTTCTTTTTTTTCTTAATTAAAAAAAATTTTTTAGGAGCACCTGTGTGGCTCAGTTAGTTAAGGCTCAGGTCATGATTCCTTCAGCTCAGGTCATGATCCCAGGGTCCTGGGATCAAATCCCACATCAGGTTCCCTGCTCAGCAGGGAATCTGCTTCTCCCTCTCCTCTCCCCCTGCTTGTGCTCTCTCTCTCTTCCCCAAGTAAATAAATTTAAAAAATTTTTTTAAGTTTTTATTTAAATCCTAGATAGTTAGCACATAGTAAGTATAATATTAGTTGCAGGTATACAATTGGCCACAGAATCTTAGTTATCATTGAATATTAATAAAGAACCAAAAGAAAACACACTGAAAGAAATGTAGCACTATTATAAATATTTGATTGAGATGGCAACTATACTACTATCCTTGAAGATCCACTGCATGCACACATGCCTTAGTGACATGTAACATTGACTTAATGGGTAATGCTCATACATGCTGCACTAGGAAAATGCCCTCAATATTTTCTTATATTGAATGAGTGCAATAACCATTATACCATGAGTTTATATCATTTAATTGAATGGCATATAAGTATTATTTATCCATTCAGATTGAAGTAAGGTACAAGGCAGACCCCAAGATTCAACTAATATTTATAAACTTGTGTGCATGTACCTTCTACACTAGTACTGCAATGCAAGTGATGGTTTTCTGCCTGCTGGACTGGTAGTAAATTCCTCTGCTACATCCCACCTCACTACGATTACAGCAGAAAGAGCGAAAATTCACTTCTCTCTGTTGGGGCAGAAGTATAAAGAAAAAAATGTCTCAAGATGTTGGAGGGTAGTGGAAGGTACGAACTGAAGATGCGAAGACTGACAGTCTTGTCTCCTACATACTGGGACTGTATCAGGAAGAATTTGGAGCATAGCACAATATGGCCCATGCTTCTATTAGTGCTGGACATTAGGAATTTCACAGGTACCTATAACCAGCCAGGTACCCTAGTCCCCTGTGTTTGGAATCCCCTCTACTCCTACCATATCAGACATCATCATTTCTCTCTCCACTTTTAAATTTCTCCCATTTCCATCTGCTTGTATATTTGTGCAAATCCTACTACCTTAAAACAACCTTCCTCCAACTCATATTCCTCTCTAGCCCTCTCTTTCCTTCATAACACAACTTCTGGAAAAATCTTCCCTGTTCTTTACTGGTCTATTTCATATTTATCTACCCATTATAGTTTAGCTTCTGCCACTCAGACCCTCTGCTCTCACAAAGGTAAATAATCTTCTTGCTGCTAAACCCAATACGTAGTTCTCAGTCCTAGGTTTACTGGACCTTCTTTCCAATATTTGTATTGATAATTATCCTCTCCTTTTTGAATCACTCTCCTTGGCCCATGGTAACACCATCTCCCAGTTTTCCACCTCCTCCCTCAGCTCTGTTTTAATGAAGATCCTCTTACCTAACCACCTCTTAAAACTATGTCATTCTTAGGGCCCGTTTTGAAGCCAGATTCTCTTTTTACTCTATACTAGTGGCCTTTGACATTAACTTACAAATCAAAATCTTTAAGTATACCATTCCAGCACTCACGTTTTTCAAAAATAGCTTTTGAAACATTAAAATGATTTTGGGATACCTATTAACTCTCCTTGAGTCAATTCACCCATTCTTATGGTTACAATTAATAATTATATGCTATTGACTCCTTGAACCTCGGTTTTTTTTGGGGGGGGGCTCCAGATACACCCATTTAGATGTCCTATCATCAAAATTTAACATATTTAAACTTCAACTCATCATGTCCCTCTGCCTTCAAACTGGCTATTCCTTAAATATCCCTCAAGTCTATTTGTTTCTATCTCTACTGCTGCCATTTTCCTAGTTCCAGATCCAGTTATCTCATAACTGAATTACTGAAAGGATATCTGAACTGGCCACCTCCAACCAGGCTATATTTTCCAACAGGCACCAGAGCTTAGATGTTTTTCAAGGACCTGAAAAATTATGTGAGAATTGAGAGGGGAAAACTGTAAAACCAAAATTAATAAATGTCTAAAGTATGAAATTATTTAAACTACTCAACTACAATCCAATTCATTTGTTTATAAATTACATTTAATGTAGGATGAGGGTGCAACATAATGCTACAGAATGTGCGGAGTGCCTAGAGCGTAGGAAGGTCTCGCCTTCCTCCCAAGTCTGGGTTACAGGTCCTAGCTGTATGTTCCTATAACTCTTTGAAACTCTGCTATATGGTAAAGACAGCCAGCTATCCCCCAATAACCATCCTCTTTCTTTCTTAACAAGACAGTACTCAAATTCTAGTAGGTCACATGCTTATCTGGCATTAAGTTTTTAATTCCCAGCTTTCCTTGCAGCCAGTATGACACTGGGATGTACACAGAAGTTGACTCTATGATTTCCAGGAGACATCCCATAAAGAGAATGCATCTTTCTCCTTTCCTCTTTCCTGTCAGCTAGAATGTGGGTATAGTGACTAAAGCTTGATCAGCCATTTTGAACCATGAGGTAGAATAAAAAAATGTAAGCCTGCATCCCTGCAAACCAAGTGACCATAATACCATGCCTTTGACTTTATGTAGAGAAATAAAATTCCATCTTGTTGAAGCTACTAGTATTTCAAGGTTTCTTGTATTGCACACCAACGAGCAAGTTCTCATTTTATATACCCAGACAGAACACTGATCACACAGAGTGGTAGTCTGGTAACTTGTTGGTCTCCTCTAATAGATTAGGTTCTACAGTGTTAGGAAACAGTATGGAAACAGCCGTAACTCATGGCATATGCCCTGCACACCATCCCAACAAACACACACATGTACACACATGTGTATGCACCATATTTACTTTTGGTCAACGAATGCACTTCTCTTTCAGTCTTACCTTTTTCCTCATTTCCCTAAACTCTATTTTTCAACCTCAATCCCCTGTCCTCAAAAGGTAATATGAACCTATACAGGGGGGAAAAAAGAAATCACCTAAAAATTGATACTATTAAATCCAGAAAGCTCACCAATCAACAAAAAAGAATGTCCCAGAACATATCTAAAATAAAGTTCTGCTCAGTTATCAAAAATAATTTGAATATAATGAACTTTCTATATAATACTGTGATATGTGTATAATTCACATATGTGCATATACATAAAAAATAAGATACCAAGAGTTCCATAAGCTTAAGATTCTGAAGTTTTATTATTCAAAATAGCAAAATATACATTTTTTAGAAAATAAAAAAAGAGTATAACTCAAATGAAAAATCAGGACTTTCATTTATCCAAATGTAAAAAATGGAAAAATAAATCCAGCCATGGGTACTATAAAACAGAGCCTTTGTTTTTAAGTTTTTCTTTCAACACCCTCATCTACTGTCTATAACATATTTTTAACTTCAATCTTCTTTTTGGTTACACATTTAACCCACACATAAATATTCCACAGCATCAAACTTCTTCATTAAATAAATGAAATATCAAATTTCCCAATATGCTAAATTTCTTTTTTTTCCCAACATGCTAAACTTCTTTAAAAGTACAGACATCAGAGCAAAGGCAACAAAACCAAAAATAAACAAATGGGACCACATCAAACCAAAAAACTTCTACAATGGAAACAATCAACAAAATGAAAAGGCAACCCACCAAATGGCAGAAAATATTTGCAAATCATGTATCAGATACCATATAAAGAACTCGTACAATGTTATGGGGCGCCTGGGTGGCTCAGTGGGTTAAAGCCTCTGCCTTCAGCTCTGGTCATGATCTCGTGGTCCTGGGATCCAGCCCTGTGTTGGGCTTTCTGCTTAGCGGTGAGCCTGCTTCCCTGCCCCCCCCCCCGCCCCCGCTCTCTGCCTGCCTCTCTGCCTACTTGTGATCTCTGTCTGTCAAATAAATAAATAAATAAATAAATAAAATCTTTAAAAAAAAAAAAAAAAAGTCATACAACTTTAAAGCAAAAACCAAAACCAAAAAACAAAACAAAACACCCATTTTGTTTTAAAAATGGGCAAAGGATCTGAAGAGACATTTCTCCAAATGTGACAAACAGGTAGCCAAAAGGTACATGAAAAGGTGCTCAACATCACTAATCCTCAGGAAAATGCAAATTAAAACCACAACAAGATATTACCTGTCAGAATGCCTGTTGTCAAAAAGATAAGAAATTACAAGTGTTGGTGAGGATGTGGAGAAAAGTGCACCAGTGGTGGGAATATAAATTGGTGCAGCCACAATGGTAAACAATATGGAGATTCCTCAAAAAACTAAAAACAGGGACGCCTGGGTGGCTCAGTTGGTTAAGCAGCTGCCTTCGGCTCAGGTCATGATCCCAGCGTCCTAGGATCGAGTCCCACATCGGGCTCCTTGCTCTCCAGGGAGCCTGCTTTTCCCTCTGCCTCTGCCTGCCACTCTGTCTGCCTGTGCTCGCTCATTCTCTCTCTCTCTCTCTCTCTCTCTCTGACAAATAAATAAATAAAATATTTAAAAAAAAAAAACACTAAAAACAGAACTACCATATGTTCCAGCAATGCCCCTTCTACATATGTTCAATGTAAACAAAGACACTAATTTGAAAAGATATCCACATCCCCATGTTCACTGCATTATTTATAATAGCCAAGATATAGAAACAACCTAAGCGTCAATAAATGAACAGATAAGAAAATATGGTGTATATATACATAAGGAACTAGTATTCGGCCATTTAAAAAGCAAAGGAAATCTTGCCATTTTCAGCAACATAGATGGACCCTGAAGGCATTACGCTAAGTGAAATAAGTCAAGCAGAGAAGGACAAATACCACATGATTTCACTTACATGTGGAATCTAAAAAAAACAAAAACAAAAAATTAAATTCATAGATAGAGAGAACAGACTAGAATTTGCCAGAGGTGGGGGATGAGTAAGACAAAATGGGTAAAGGGGGTCACAAGGTACAAATTTGTTATAAAATAAGTAACTCCTGGGAATATAATGTATAGCATGGTGACTGTAGTTAACACTACTATATATATAATAATATATATATTGAAAGTTACTCAACAGTATGTATGTATGTGTTCATGTGTGTGTATATATATATATATATATATATTATAGATTTTATTTATTTTTTTATCTGACACACAGAGATCACAAGTAGGCAGAGAGGCAGGCAGGGGTGGGGGGCGGGAGGAAGCAGGCTCCCTGCCGAGCAGAGAGCCTGATGTGGGGCTCAATCCCAGGATCCTGGGATCATGACCTGAGCCAAAGGCACAGGCTTTAACCCACTGAGCCACGCAGGCGCCCCTCAACAGTGTATCTTAAAAGTTCTGAAGAGAAGGAAAAAAATGTTTAACTATATGGAGTAATAAATATTTACTAGACTTCTGAGTTGGTCATTTGACTATAAATATGTGTGTGTGTACTAAGACACACATATATCTCGGGATGCCTGGGTGGCTCAGTCGCTTAAGCAGCTGCCTTCAGCATAGGTCATGATCCCAGGGCTCACATTGGGCTCCTTGTTGAATGGGGAGCCTGCTTCTCCCTCTGTGTCTGCCTGCCACTCTGCCTGCTTATACTCTCTCTCTCTGACAAATAAATAAATAAAATCTTTTAAAAAATACACACATATATCTCAAATTATTTTATACACCTAAATTAATGCAATATTATATCTCAATGAAAAAAAGATGCAGATATCAATGTATAACACAGAATCAAGCAATATAGTACAATATTACCTGTGCACCAAGATCCTTCATGTAGGGCCCAAGTTCACTAAATAGATCATACCCTTGATGGAAGAAGGCCAAATGGGCATACATAAAAGATAACATCTGATAAGAGAAAAAAAAAATTTAGCATTTTAAAATCAATTCTTAGATAAATATTCCAAAATTTTTAAAAATCTTAATCTTATCTAATGTTTAGATTAGAACACAAAATATCAACAAAATATCAAACCTATTTAAAATTAAAATTAAGTCATCTTTCTTAAGAGTATTTCAGAAATATTTGTGAAGCAAGAATTAGTTATATTTAAAAGAAATCTCCAAGTGGTTTAAAAAAAAACAAAAAATAAATTTTAGTTATTTAGACTTTATCCAGACAATCAAACGTCATATGGTAATAACTGAAAGAAAAGAGTTGTGTTTTCAATACTTTCACCATCTTTCCACGTACATTATAAAATACCTATATGCCTTTCAACCAAACTTTCTGGCAAAATTTTAAATTGCAAAAAAAAGAAAAGAAAATAAAATTAGAAGGGGAAATATAAATAAAAACTATAAAATATATATATATACATATAAATTAAAAAAATCACACCTTACAACTGACTAGGATCACTAAGCACAGCCCAAACTAGGGGAATGATTATTTTCCTTCTCAAGTCACTGAAATAAAATGAGTCAACAGACTTTGCCAATATGGAGGTTTCTGCATATTCATTCCCAATATCCAAAAATGTTGCTAACAGGTTAAGTTTTTCCAAGTTTTCCTATATTTTACCTGTTCATGAGAGAAAAATCACCCTTATTTTTATTTGTTTTACATGGTTAGGAATTTAATTCAATATTAGTAAAAGAATCCTCCAAACATCCATGTTTGTTTTTAGCAAGATGAGGCATCTGTTTAATATTCTGAAATTTAAAATTTAATATTCAAGAATGCTTCCAAAGAAAATTTTTTGAAGAGAAAACCAATTAGATAAAACACAAACACAAAAGGACAAAACTCAATAAAAGATTATTCTGGAATTAGATTAACAGTAGTTGTGCAACTTTATGAATATAATAAAAAACACATATAAAAAGGAGGGTGAAAGATTAATAGCTACAACTACATAAAAATGTAAAACATGCTGCACATCAAAACAAATAAACATATTAAAAGATGAATGACAAACTAGGAAAACACACATGACAAAGGGTTAATGGTCTTAAAATATAAAAAGATGTTACAAATCAGTATGAAAAAGAGGACTAACAAAAATACAGGAAACACAGAGGCCAAAATACACAGAAAAAAATTTCCAAACTCATACATTTAATACAAACTCATTGTATTAAAGATATGCAAAATTGAACAATGACGTGACATGACATTTTCTATCTACCAAATTATAGGTAGAGTGGGAGAATTTAGTACCCAGTGTTCATAATATAGTTCACTTTCACATACTACTAGTGGAAATGCTGTATAACTCTTAAAATTTACCATAATTTTTTAAAAGTTTTAATAAATGCTTAAACCCTCTAAGTAATCTCTTGTCTTAATCTATCCAAAGGAAATAATCATATTATTTATTAGAATGATCACTATAGTACTATTCTTTAATGTCAAAAACATGGAAATTACTTAAAAATCTATTAATGGATAAACCTAATTTATGGCATATTTAATTGACCTGCAAACTATATCCAGCCCTATCACCTATTTTTGGATGGCCTATGAACTAACAGTGGTTTTTACATTTTTTAAATGGTTGAAAGACAATGGAAAAACATGAAACTCATGACATGTGAAGACTGTATGAAATTCAAATTTCCATGTCCATAAGAAAAATTTTTATTAACACGTAGTAATGCTATTCATTTACATATTGTCTATGGCTGCTTTCTCATTACAACATCACAGTTAAATAATTACAACACAGAGCACATGGTCCATGAAACCTAACATATTCACTACCTGGCCCTTCACAAAAAAAGGTTGCCTACACCTAGTATATTCACGTGGTAGAATTCTATATGGCCAGGAAACCCATCGTTAAATAAAAAATATTTAGGGCTCCTGGGTGGTTCAGTTGGTTAAGTGACTGCCTTTGGCTCAAGTCATGATCCTGGAGTCCCAGGATAGAGTCCCGCATCAGGCTCCCAGCTCCACCAGGAGTCTGCTTCTCCCTCTGACCTTCTCCCGTCTCATGCTCGCTCTCTCACTCTCTCTCTCTCTCTCTCTCTCAAATAAATAAAATCTTTTAAAAATAAATTAATTAAAAATTTTTAAAAATAAAAAATATTTAAAGACGTGATGATTTTGTAGTTACTATCAAAAGAACAAAGTTATAAAACATATGTAGCAATGATTCCTATTTCATTTAAAAAAATTATGTGCAATTTTAAAACACACATATACACATTCACATACATACATGCTCATAGAAAGATAGGGGAAAAGGTGGATATATGCCAAGATATTAAGAGTAGTTCTCCCTTGGTAGTAAGATTTGTAAGTATTTTAAGTTTTTTCTTCATAAATTTTACTTTTCAATTTTCTACAATTAACATAGGTTAATCTCAATCTAGAAAGGAAAGTGGCCACAAAGAGCAAGTACAAGGTACTTACCTGATAAGAAATAACATAAATATAGAATTTAGGAAAAAGCTAGGTGAGTACAAGAATCAAAAGCAATTTATGTACACCCTTTCAGGATGAAAAACAAAACACTTCAGTGAACAGAGAGGAAAAATTATTTCTAAGGTTCTCAAAATATGAAAGAATGCAACGCCATACTACTACCATCCCCTGTCTACTTCCTCATTAGCTTTAAGATTTAAAAAAAGGGGGGGTCAAAAAAGGTGAGCATAGAGGCTCAGGGAAAAACATTATCCTCAAATTTCATCACCTTTTATTTTCAAACAGCACTCTAAAGAACAAACCAAAAGGCTAATAAAATCATCAATAATCCTAAGAAAAAATTCTCTAAATGATACAATTTATACATGCCTTCAATCTCAAGTATTTAAATGCATGTTAACAGAGGAGAAAGACATAAGTAACTATAACATGAAGGAGACAAAAAAGTGGTTAAGTGACATAGGAAAAGTATAAAAAGATCTGTAAGATTAAATCTGAACCTGGAATAAATATATTTACATGTATATACAAACATACATATACACACATATGATGCTGCTTTAAACGCTTATATATGTACACTTAGATCATATTAGAATGTTGAAAACATCATTTAATAAATATCTTACTGATTTTAGGATTTCTGATCTCCTTTTTGATTGAAGGACATTAATCTGAGGGAAAATACACTTGGTTAATCACCCAAACATTTATTTTAAAAAGTAATCTACAATGCAATATTGTAAAATTTGCTTATTCTGATAGTTTGCTACTTTTCCAGAAAAGTAAATAAAATCAAAGTTCACGCTTTTCACCCTTTGACACATATTTTGCAAAAGCAGTTAAAGACAAACATGCCAATGAAATTCTCATCTATTTTCAACTCAAAGAAAAACTGGCCATGCAAAAGTCATAAATACTGTAGTGATAAAACTATCACTTTGATAGACATTTGAATTTCTCAGAATTTCATCTTTTCCCCATCCTCCTTATCTAATTGTTCATCTAGACCCTTCAACACAGATCCTTAATGCAAACTCTCATCACTTTTACCACTACTACCAACCACCTTATCTTTTCTAGACTGTTGCCAAGAGCTTATGAACTAGCCTCTATACTCCTGATTCTACGATCCATTCTCCACACAGCAAACAGAGTGATCTTTTCAAAATATAAATAAGATTGTGCTATGTCCAACTTAAAACCTTCTAACTTCCTTGTGTAGCCTGCATGGCCCTTTGTGATGTTCACCTCTCTAAGCCAGTTTTCTTCTACTTTCCCTTTCTGTGCTCCAACCCCAATCCAAAACTACTCCCACCTCAACACTTTCAAACTAGTTGTTCTGTCTTCATGTCATAATTGTCTGCACAGACAGGCATAAGGCTACCTGTTACCAATCAGGTCCCAGCTGAAATACTAGCTCCTCTGAAAGGTCTGTGTAGGCCCTATGTACTCTCTCATTCAATAACTCTATTTATTTCCTTCATAGCATTCATAACCACCTCATATTTTCTTATTTACTTATGTCTTTTCCCCAGTTAAAGTGTGAGCTCCGTAAGATCAAGGTTTTGCCTTATTCCCAGCTGCATTCTTCAAACGGTATATAGTGAGGACTCAATAAATATTTGTTAACTAAATTAACAGACTTTAAATAATATTTTAATTAGACTAAACTTACTGAAAGATCAGTAAATTATGAAAGTTGCCTTTGAGGTATCTGTCCCAACTCTAGAAATTCTTAACAAATATTTTGTCCATTATATATCAGCTTAGTGAAATTAAATGTTTATACAAAAAAACAATCATTCACTTTTTGCTAATATTGTCAAAAGGTTACAGAATATCTTTCTTTTTGATATGTTCTTCCCACTAAATATTCTGCCTGTTGTTTTATAATTTTAAAGCACTGATCAGAAAACTAAAAACACACCAAGAAAAATCCAAATAACTATGCTCAAATAAGCACTAATTTTCTTTGTATGTCTGTTTCAAGGCCTCTTCAGTTCTGAAAACTAAAATATTAACTTTCAAATGCTCTAAGTAAAGCAGAGGCTATAGATAAACTATTATTCAGACTTTGGAAAATGCCAAAAGTGTTTCTGTTTTATCTATTTTTTTATGTTTGGCAATGAAAAGTAGCATTTACTTGAACAAACTTTATAAATTTGGATATTTATTACTTACTATGCCCTAAAATAGCCATTTAAGCCTTATAATGAAATGACACAAGAGTTCTCATCAGAAAAATTAAATAAGGTAATACTTATGGGGGACATGGGGGCCTAACTTAAAACTATTGGATGAACACTAAAGGAAATGGATAATTTATTTTCCAACCACTAGAGAGACTATAACCTAGAAGTAAAAAAGAGATACAAGTAATTATAATAAATGTGATTAAGTGCTCTAACAGCAATGTGTATGATACTATTATGACAGCACAGAAAAGGCAGAGGCAAAAATGATTCACTTTGCCTGGAAAAACTTGTATAACTAACCACAGAACAGAGAACAAAGTGGTAACAGGGCAGGTAAAATTGAGAAGACCAATTTTGTGAGAACATCTTAAAACTCCAAACAAGAAACAAGACTGGTGTTAGGGCTGCATCAAAGGTAAGAAGAGCAGACTTAAGAGGTACAGAGAACTTTTCCTCTCTCTTTTTTTTTTAAAGAGTGAGAGAGTATGCACCAGCAGGGGATAGGGAAGTAGGTCACAGAAGGAAAGGGAGAAAGAATCCCAAGCAAGCACCACACCCAGCATGGGGCCTGACAGGGCTTGATCTCATGACCCTGAGATCATGACCTGAGCCAAAAATCAAGACACAGATGCTCAATCAACTGAGCCACCAGGTGCCCCAATACACAGAATTTTTTTTTAAGATTTTATTTATTTATTTGTCAGAGAGAGAGAGAGCGAGCGAGCACAGGCAGACAGAGTGGCAGGCAGAGGCAGAGGGAGAAGCAGGCTCTCTGCCGAGCAAGGAGCCCGATGTGGGACTCGATCCCAGGACGCTGGGATCATGACCTGAGCCGAAGGCAGCTGCTTAACCAACTGAGCCACCCAGGCGTCCCAACACAGAATTTTTTAAGGCAGTTTTGGTTTTTAGATATAGCAGCTGAGAATGAGAATATCAGATGTCATTGTCCATATGAATCTCTAGGATTGGGTAAGAGGATGTCGGCATTCAGTTAGGTAAGAGGGAGAAAAAAAAAAGCCATTTGGAAGAAGACAGTTTTCAGTTGTAGATCAAAAAGAAAGAGGGACATCTGAGAAAAACAGATTTTTGTCATCTATACATGATGGTCATTCAAGCAAGAGGCATGAGACTGTCAGGGAAATCAAAAGGTCGGAAAGAACAGGACCAAAGAGGTAACCCTGAAAAAGAGGTTGAAAAGATTTTGGATAAAGGAAAAAAGCCTAGGGTGAAAAGTGAAAAGAAATACAAAGTAATAGAAGTTAAGAAATAGAAGCTAAATAGAAGTTAATGCAACGTAAAATTGGTTTAAGATAAATCAAGACAAAAGTATATTTCAAAAAAAGACAGTTGTGGTCCACCATCTCCATGAAACACAATAGTCAAGTTGGTTAATAATTAAACTGTATCTATGGGGTGCCTGGGTGGCTCAGTGGGTTAAAGCCTCTGCCTTCGGCTCAGGTCATGATCCCAGGGTCCTGGGATCGAGCCCCACATCGGGCTCTCTGCTCAGCAGCGAGCCTGCTTCCCTTCCTCTCTGCCTGCCTCTCTGCCTATTTGTGATTTCTGTCTGTCAAATAAATAATAAATAAAATCTTTAAATAAAAAAATAAATAAATTAAACTCTATCTAATGAGTAAGCCTTAGCATGAGCCATTTCAGTGGAATGGGATAGGAAGACAGTACTCATACCACCACAGGAAGTACATTAAATGGGAGATAGCTAATAGAAGATAGGAAATACAGACACTTCCATTCTAGAAGATTCTCACTAATAAGTGGAATGCACTTCATTTTCTAACTTCCCACTTAGTGAATAGAAACTTTAAAAAAAAAGTCTTTCTACTGTTTTGCAAAGTTATCTAAGTAGTTTTTAATCACTAATTTGTATACTGTTACTTGTGCATTTTTCTGAAAAAATGATCTGATTGCTAGTCAACAACCTCTGGGGACTTCACTGCTGTTTTGTAAAAAGGAGATTCAGACACTAATTTCTTAAGCTTTAAAGTTTTCAACTCATGATATGTAGGAATACATCAAGTACATGTGAAATAATGTATGCTTTGCCTTCACTTTTCATGTCTCTCGAGTCCCTCTGGAGACATATCACATTCAAACTGATTTCAATTACACATAGAACCAGAAGATCACCAGGCAACTTACCAAATACTGATCTCTAGTTTTAAAAAAGAGAATGTAATGCAAATGTAAGAACACCACTTCTAGAAATATTTTTTGTTTGGTAACATGGTATGCCTTAATACGTCTAAGAATCTACTCTAAAGAAATAATCAGAAATATGGCAAAAGATTTATATACAAAGATGTTGTTATCATTTACCATTACTGAATACTGTATTTTCACTATTGCCAGTAAAAAATGGCAACACTGTCTGATAAGTAGTGTTAATTAACACAGCAACTCCACAGAATAAAATAAAGCAATTAAAAAATGTTTCTTACAGCATTTAAAAATGGGGGAAAGTATCACGTTAAATGAAAAGGGGAAGGAATCAGAACCAAAGGTATACACATATATTTATGTGCATACACAGATACACACACAAGTGAAAAGTCTTCACAACATCATAGTTTAATTTTAGACTCAAGAAAATAGTACTAGTTCTTTACAGTGCAATCATTCAAAAGTTATGACATGTTTAGTTAGGATTTTCTGAAAACATATAATAAATATACCTGAAGTACATAGTCGAGGGCTATGTGTCGAAAACATTTTCTTGTTGCTGTCAGAATGTTCGTGGCTTCTTCAACTTCATGCTGTTTGTTTCTTTGTACTTGAGCATTTTTTACTAGTGCATTTTCTTTTTCTTCGCTCACTTTCTCAAATTGCTTCTTGGCATCTTTAAATTTTCTAAGATCCCTAAAAAATAAAAAGAGTAAAACTTCCATAAATCCTACTATGGGTGAAATACAAACCACACTTTTAAGAAATATCACTCGTTTCTTGTTGAGGGAAATTACTGTGCCAAAGGACATGAATATATCCTTCTAACACACACATATACAATCTTTGGTAAAAAGAACTGTATACCCATAAAGGGTAATGGTTTCCATTTCAATATTCTGAAAATCTGAAACACTTGATTCTATTAATGAGCTTAGATAAGCACTTATTGTATCAGAGAACTAGGCAAAATGGTTTGAAGACAACTGATTTTAAAATAATAATAAAGTAGACCCGAGAAAGACTTTATTTAAAGTCTTTGTAAGAAGCCATAAGTTTTCATGCATACATTCTATAGGGACATTCTGAACATTAATCTATTATTTGGAAAGAATCTGTGAGACATCACTAATAGGGCAATGAATTCTAAGCCACTAAATGGCAGTGCATTATATTCATGAGACATGCCACTTTTTTATAGCTTATAACATCTGTAATTTATCCTGAATACTGTATCATAACCAACTTTATCTGTAATTTTATATATTATGTCAATAATTAAAAGAGAAAAACTGAATTATTAATGTGGGAAAGGAAACTGTTCCTATCTGGAAAGTTCATGTTTTTATTTCCAGTTTAATTTTATTTCTCATATAAAATGGGACGAATGTGACACAAAAGGCTCATATGTAGCAAAAAACATGCACTTTCATGATTCCTTCTCATATATTCCCATTATCTTCTTTTCAAAGAAAATACCATATTGAGACAATGGAAAATTTAGCCTCAACTATACTAATAGTATTTCAACCACTTTTGCGGCCTGCTTTGATTTTGAATGGTCATTATTTATTTTATTTTTTAATCTATAACAATCTTAGCTATGTATCCTGAATACAAATTTCGTAGTATAAATGATTCACTGAAAGGCATGAAGTCTGATTCCCTTATGGAGTATTCATGAGGAAATGCAATATACATTTTACAAAGAAAAAAAAAAAACAAAACAAAAACCCCAGTATTTTCAGTAAATCACAGTCCATAAAATTCCTCCCAAAAGATACCAACTCCCAGATGTGATCATTAATGGGTTGCTTTTCTTTCTCTTTACTGCAATTGACTTACTCTTTAACAAAGTTCTGAAGCTGTGCTTTAATTGATCTCTGAGTTTGGTCAAATAGGATCTGAAAGATAAAATGTAACATTAAACAACTAGAAAAGTAAACAAAAAATAATATATAGGTTGATAAGTAACACATCCTTCTACCGGTACTCAATTCTAGTAACACCTATACTTCTTACCAAAGACTACATAAAAAATAAGCATTTAAAAAGAAACTGAGCGCCTGGGTGGCTCAGTGGGTTAAAGCCTCTGCTTTTGGCTCAGGTCATGATCCCAGGGTCCTGGGATCGGGCCCCACATCGGGCTCTCTGCTCCGCGGAGAGCCTGCTTCCTCCTCTCTCCCCCTGCCTGCCTCTCTTGCATACTTGTAATCTCTGTCTGTCAAATAAATAAATAAAATCTTTTTAAAAAATAAAATAAAAAGAAACTGAAACTGACTTTCAAGTCAATTTCGTCTGTCTAAAAATTAAAATTATTTCTAATTACAGAGAAAAATCAAATCTGCATTACCATTTAAATAGAATGCTCAAACAATAGAGCAATTTATTTCCTTGATTTTAATTCAAGCCTTGAAAAACAACCTGAAGGAGTAACACAAATTCTACTTCATTTACTACAGGAATTTCTTACTTTAATGTATCAAAACACCTCAAGTAAAAACAACTCCAAAACTGCCTTATATCTTAGTTAGAGGTTTCTCATTTGGGAAGACCTAGGGATTTAAATGTTTTATATTATTAATTCGAGTAAACATTATATAGTCCTTTAGGTTCAATGACTATTAAGACTGGAGAAAAGAATAAAATTTTATTCCTTATGACAATATTTTGTCCCACTTAAATAATGCCACATATTAAACTTTAGTAGTTCTATGTGTGGGAAATTTCACTGGACTTGTCATGGAAATTCTGAGTACTGTGATAATTTATACATACTCTATTAGAGTTTGAAACATGTCAGATGAACAGGCACAAAAATCAATATTTAAGGGCACCTGGGTAGCTCAGTTGTTAACTGTCTGCCTTCGGCTCAACTCATGATCCCAGTGTCCTGGGACTGAGCCCCGTGTCAGGCTCCCTGCACTTCGGGAAGCCTGCTTCTCCCTCTCCCACTCCCCCTGCTTCTGTTCCTGCTCTTGCTATTTCCCTCTGTCAAATAAGTAAGTGAAATCCTTAAATAAATAAATAAATATATATATATATATATATAATTATCTCAATATTCAAAATAAAAAAAATCCTGTATCGCTCTCATTAAAAACAGTATCAATTTCATTTTCTCTGATATCTTGCTCCTAAATACTAAACACCAACACCACACACACCCACACACACACAACACACCTGGGTTGAGTACTATAGGATTTAAAAATATGGCAATTTACTTCAAGAGAAAAAATCATTTTCCATAATATGTTAAATCCAAAGTATTAAATTCAAATTAAGCATAAGAGATCATCGGAAGTCAGCTAAATAGAAAACAGAAAATCAGTAACCAAAACTCAATGAAACCATAAGCCAGTTCTTTCAGAAGATCAATAAAGTTGATAAGCCTCCTGCCAAAATGATCAAGAAAAAATTTTAAAACACAAACTTCAGGGGCACCTGGGTAGTTCAATCAGTTAAGTGTCTGACTCTTGATTTTGGCTCAGGGTTGTGAGCCAATGTGATTTGGGCTCCATGCTGGGTGTGGGGCCTACCTGAGGTTCTCTCTCTCTCCCTCTGTCCCTCCTCCCAACTCTTAAAAAAAAAAAAAAATCAAGAAGGAGAGAGATAACAAAACAACAGATTCTACAAATATTAAAAAGAATAATCAGGGGAACTGAGGAATAATTTTATGCCTATACATTCAACAAGCAAGATGGGTTAATTCTTTGACACACAAAAACTACCAAAACTCACGCAGTAAGAAATCAATAACCTAAACAGAGTAAAAGAAATAGATCTACAGTTAAAAACCTCCCATATACTATAAAGTTAAAGCTATACTTACATAAAACTTAGCAATCCCATTCCTAGGCACTTGACCAAGAAAAAAAAAAAAAAAAACAAAAACTTAGATTTACACCAAACTCCGTATCCAAACATTTATAGCAATTCCATTATTAACTGCCAAAATCTGGAAACAATCCAAACATCCTTGAAGAAATAAACTATGGTACATCCATGCAATTGAATACTACTCAATAATAAAAAGGAACAACTATTAATACATACAACATAGATGAATCTCTAATAAATTTACCTAAGTAAAATAAATCATATTCAAAAGGCTACAAGCTATATGATTCCATTTATATGACACTCAAGAAAAGATATAGGGATAAAAAAATAAATCAGAAATTTCTAGTGGTCAGGGGTAGATGGAAAGGTACTAACAAAGGACTAAAACAAGGGTATTCTTAGGGTTACTAGAACTGTCATGTGTATAGACTGTGGTAGAAGATCCAACTGTATGTGTTTGTCAAAATTCATAAAACTAATTAATAGCATTTATCACAGAATTAGGACAAACAATCCTAAAATTTGTTTGGAACCAAAAAAGACCCCAAAGATCCAAAGCAATCTTGCAAAAGAACAAAATTGGAGGCATCACAATCTCAGATTTCAAACTATACTACCAAGCTATAGTAATCAAATATTATGGTGCTAGCAGAAAAATATACACAGAGATCAATGGAACAGAATAAAGAACCCAGAAACAAACTCATGTTCCATTAATCTATAAGAATATACAGCAGAGAGGGACGCCTGGGTGGCTCAGTTGGTTAAGCAGCTGCCTTCGGCTCAGGTCATGATCCCAGCTTCCTGGGATCGAGTCCCACACTGGGCTCCTTGTTCTGCGGGGAGGCTGCTTCTCCCTCTGCCTCTGCCTGCCACTCTGCCTGTGCTCGCTCACTCTCTCTCCCTCTCTCTCCGACAAATAAATTTAAAAAAAAAAAAAATCTTAAAAAAAAAAAAAGAATATACAGCAGAGAAAAACACAGTCTCTTCAATACATACTGTTGGGGAAACTGGATAGCTACATGCAAAAGAATGAAACGGGACCGCTTTCCTACATCATACACAAAAACAAACTCAAAACAGATTAAAGACCTAAATGTGACACCCGAAACCATAAATATCCTAAAAGAATACACAGACAGTAAACTCTTGGACATTGGCCTTAGTGTTTTTCTGAATCTATATACCAGGCAAGGGAAATAAAAGAAAAATAAACAATTGTGACTACATCAAATTAAAAAGCTTTTGCATGGTAAAGGAAACCATCAGTAAAATGAAAAGGCAACATACTGACTAGGAGAAGATATTTGCAAATGATATATCTGATAAGGGGTTAATACCCAAAATACATAAAGATATCATACACAGGACACCTAGACGGTTTAAATGGTTAAGCATCTGCCTTCCACTCAAGTGATGATCTCAGGGTTCTGGGATCAAGCCCCACATCAGGCTCCCCACTCAGTGGGAAGTCTGCCTCTCCCTTTCTCTCTCCCTCTGTGATGTCTCTTGCTCTCGCTCTCACTCCTTCTCAAATAAATAAATAAAATCTTTTTTAAAAAAAAGAATTCATGGGGCGCCTGGGTGGCTCAATTGGTTGAGCGACTACCTTCAGCTCAGGTCACGATCCTCGGACTCCAGGATTGAGTCCCACATCCCGCTCCCGGCTCAACGGGGAGTCTGCTTCTCCCTCTGACCTTCTGGCCTCTCATGCTCTCTCTCACTCTCTTTCTCTCTCTCAAATAAATAAATAAAATGTTTTTAAAAAAAAGATTAAAAAAAAAATTCATACACAAAACAAACAATTTGGTTTAAAATTGGCAGACAACCTGGGTAGACATTTTTCCAAAGACAATACACAGATGCCAACAAGCACATAAAAAGATGCTCAATATCACTCATCATCAGGGAAATGCAAATCAAAATCATAATGAGCCATCACCTCACACAAGTCAGAATGGCTAATATCAAAAAGATAAGAACAAGTGTTGGTAAGCATATGGAAATAAGGGAACCCTCAATATCCCTCATGAATACAGATGCAAAAATTCTTTTTTTTTTTTAAAGATTTTATTTATTTATTTGAGAGACAGAGATCACAAGTAGGCAGAGAGGCAGGCAGAGAGAGAGGAGGAAGCAGGCTCCCCACTGAGCAGAGAGCCCGATGCGGGGCTCCATCCCAGGACTCCGGGATCATGACCTGAGCTGAAGGCAGAGGCTTTAACCCACTGAGCCACCCAGGCGCCCCGGATGCAAAAATTCTTAATATGTAACTGATATATAATAACAACATATAAAAAGGACAATATATCATAACTAATTGGGATTTATTTTGGAATTGTGAGATTGATTTAACACTCAAAGACAATGACTATAATTTACCATGTTAATAAACTAAAACAAAAACTATTTGGCTCTCTCAACAGATACAAAAAAGCATTTAACCAAATACAACATCCATTCCTGACAAAAATTTTCAAGAATCCAGGTAGAAGGGGACTTCCTCAAATTAATAAAAGGCACATATGAGGGGCACCTGGGTGGCTCAGTTGGTTAAGCATCTGCCTTCGGCTCAGGTCATGATTCTAGGGCTCTGGCATCAAGCCCAACATCAGGTTCCTTGCTCAATAGGGAGCCTGCTTCTCCCACTCCCCCTGCTTGTACACCCTCTCTCTCTTTGTCAAATAAATCTTTTTAAATAAATAAATAAATAAATAATAAAAGGCACGTATGAAAAACCTACAGCTAACATAATTAGTGGTGAAAGGCTTCTTAATGGCAATGATCAAGAACAAGGAAAGAATGTCTGCTCTCATCACTTCTATTCAACATCGTACTAGAAATCCTAGCAATGCAAGTAAGCAAGAAAATTGAAAAAAAGGGGAAATATTAGAAAGGAAGAATATAAAACTATCTTTATCCACAGGTGACATGATTGGCAATACAGATAATATGGAATTTACAGAAAAGTCTACTAGAACCAATTAAGTGTATTTAGCAGGGCCACAGGAACAAAGTCAATAAACATAAATCAATTTCTGTATACCAGCAACAACTAATTAGAAACCAAACTTTAAAAAATATTTACAGTAGGGGCACCTAGGTGGCTCAGTGGGTTAAAGCCCCTGCCTTCGGCTCAGATCATGATCTCAGGGTCCTGGGATGGAGCCCCACATAGGGCTCTCTGCTCAGCAAGGAGCCTGCTTCCCTTTCCCTCTCTCTGCCTACCTGTGATCTCTGTCAAATAAATAAATAAAATCTTTTAAAAAAAATTTACAGTAGCATCAAAAAATAGGAAATACTTGGGGATATATCTGACAAAAGATATGTAAGACTTGTACAATCAAGACTACAAAACATTACTAAGAGAAATTAAAGAAAACTTAAATAAATGGAGAGATAAAGTGTGTTCATGGTTTGGAATACTCAATACTAGTATGATGTCAATTCTCACCAAACTGATCTATACATTCAATGCAACACCACTCAAAATCCCAGTAAAATTTTCTGAAGAAGCTGAAACTCTGATTCTAAAATTTATGTGAAAACATAAAAGACCTAGAATAGCAAGCCAATTTCGAAAAAAAGGAACAAAGCTGGAATAGCTACACTACATGACTTCAAGGCTTATTATGAAAGCTACAGTAATTAGGCTATTGTGCTAATAGAATAAAGATAAGCAAAAAGATCAGTGAAACTAAATAGAGCCCCAAAATGACACACACATTTTTTTTTAGACAAAAGGTGCCAACAATGTGGCACTGGTGGTATACTGGTGAGAACAGCTTGCCTTCCAAAAGGTGCCAATATGGGAAAGATAATTTTTTGAGCAAATGGTGTTAGAACAAACAACTGAAGAGCCATATGCTGAAAAAAATAAACCTTGACCCTTACCATGCAAAATTTAACTTAGAATGGATCACAAATGTAAACACAGAATAAATTGGTAAACATTTCTTGGTAGGACACAAAAAGAAAACTATTTAAAAAAAAAAGACAATCAATAAATTGACAATCAAAATTAAAAACGACTGCTCTTCAAAAGATACAGTTATAAAAGTGAAAAAGACAAGTAAAAGCCTGGGAGAAAATATCTGCAAAACATTTAATCAAACAAAAAACATATCTGGAATACAGAAAGAATTCTTTCAACTAAATAAGATTTTGAAACTCCAAAATTTTTTAATGGGCAAAAGATCTGACATTTCACCAAAGAAGATACACTAATGGAAAATAAACACACACAAAAAAGATGCTCAGCATCATTAGTTATTAAGAAAATGCAAATTAAAACCATGATTAATTTAAAAAGAATGACCATACCAAGTGTTTTGATTGTGTGAAACAACCAGAACTCTCATACATGGCTGCTGTAAAATATATAGTCAACTTTGGAAAACAATTTCCAAATTTTGTGAGGTTTTAATTTCTTTGAAGTTAAAAAATTTTTTAGATTTAACATAGGAAAGAATATTAACATTATAAACAATAATAAAATAAGTTCTTTTCCCTTAATTTTTCTTAGCAATGTTTTGTAGTCTTCACTATACAAATATTAAAGATTTTATTTATTTATTTGACAGATAGAGATCACAAGTAGGCAGAGAAGCAGGCAGAGAGAGAAGGAAGCAGGCTCCCTGCTGAGCAGAGAGCCCAATGTGGGGCTGTATCCCAGGACCCTGGGATCATGACCTAAGCCGAAGGCAGAGGCTAAAACACTGAGCCACCCAGGCGCCCCTACATACATTTTTATAGGCAGCTTTATTTGTAATAGCCAAAATCCAGAACAACTCAAATGTTCAGTGTGGTAGCTTTAAAATATGTCCACAAATTCTTTAACACTCCTCCCTTCAAAAGTGGAGTCTGATGCTTCTCACCTTGAGAAAAGGCTGGTTATAGTACCTTACTTCTAACAAATGGTAATTTGGAGGAAGTGACAATGTGTGATTTCTAAGACTAAGTCATGAAAAGTAATGCAGCTTTCTCTTTGCCCTTGCTCTTGGATCACTTGTTTAGGTAGTAACTGTATTCCATGTAGTAAGGACATTCAAGAATTCCTGCCCAGGGAGGAGGATCCTTGGGAGGAACTGAGGCCTGGATCCAACAGCCATGTACATGGCCCTGTCTTGGAAGTAGATCCTCCAGCCCCAGTAAAGCTTTCAACTGACTGTGGCCCAACCAACACCTTAACAGCAATCTCACAGAAGACTCTGAGCCAGAGCAACCCACCTCTTTAAAAATTCCTGGCCCAGAAACCATGATAGTAAGTGTTTATTGTTTTAAGCCACTAAATTTTGGGGTAATCCACTGTATAGCAATAGGTAACTAATATATCCATCAACAGGTCAATGGATAAATTATGATATATCCATACAGTGTAATAGTATTAAGCAATTAAAAAAGAATATTGATAACCACAAAACTACTGTGTTTCAAAGTAATTACACTAATTCCATTTAGAAAACCCAAACTAATCAATAATGTTAGAAAGTAGATCAGTGAATGTCTAGAAATAAGGAGACGGCAAACAGAATTCTAAAGTGGCATAGGAAAACTTTTGGGGTGTAACTGTTATTATGCTCACTCAAGTGACAGTTTACACGGAGGTTTACATATGTCAACACGAAATTGTATGCTTTCATATGCTGGTTATATAATTCCTCAGTGCTGTTTTTAAAAATCCACATATTCCAGGGAGAAAAAAACACAACGTTTTCCTGCGTAGCACTGTCGTTGTTTTAAAACTATAAAAACATTACTATCTACATTCTCCAAGACAGAGCATTACCTCAACTAAATTTTATATACACTTGAAGAGGAGTAAGAAGTATTTTAGGAAACTGCCAATTATCTAGGCAACATATTTTCAACACTCCACTACAGTGAAAAGTATGTTGTTAATGCAAAAGCAACTGAGTAAAGAGTTGTCTCCTACTTGCCAACTGCATGCCACTGGGCCAACCTACTAGCTAACTACTGCTTTTCCTGTGAGGAACTGCTCCAGAGTTGCCTCTGTTAGTTCCACTTCCTAAATCACTAATCTATACTCTGCCTGAGGCAGAATTCACAGCATTCCTTTTCATATGCTAAAAAAAAGAAGCTCTACAAAACTTGAAAGAATCAGAGGCTGAAATAAAAGTAGCCTTGTCAATGTTCCTGGAAGCCAGGTACCAAATGAAGTTTGTAAAAATCTTTCCTAAGTTTTCTCCCTTTATCTGATTTCCCCATTTTCCTTGTGTTGTGTTCTATTATCTTCACTAGTTGCGGATTCTGATCCAGATCTTGTCCAAGGTGCTTGGTGACCACCCAAAAACTTTACCTAGGTTTTAGACCCCCGAAAAATGATTTTATCCACAGAGTTGAGTACATCTCAGGTCTTGTCTTTTGTTTCTATACCACAAAATCTGGAAGGTGAGACATTTGGCGGGTGAGGGTAGCTACCAACACGAAAGCTAAGGTTCAATTCTATTTCTGGGCATTAACAGTATTATTTCTAGTGACATATATATGTAGCAAAAAATCAACAATGAATCATTTGACCTAGTTGCTAGTTATAAAAGGATCTGACTTGAGTGCACAGATAACATATGGCTGTTTAACACCAATGGCTTTGGGTGCCTGGGTGGCTCAGTTGGTTAAGTGGCAGACTCTCGATTTTCAGCTCAGATCCTGATCTCAATATTGTGGGATCGAGCCCCACATTGGGCTCCACTTGGAAAGTCTGCTTAAGGATTCTCTCTCTCCCTCTCCCTTAGCCCCCCACCACTCGTCCTCTCTAAAATCAATCAATCAGGGACACCTGGGTGGCTCAGTTGGTTAAGCGGCTGCCTTCGGCTCAGGTCATGATCCCAGTCCTGGGATCGAGTCCCACATCGGCCTGCTTCTCCCTCTGCGTCTGCCTGCCACTCTGCCTGTGCTCGCTCTCTTGCTCTCTCTCTGACAAATAAATAAAATAAAAGCTTTAAAAAAAAATAAAATCAATCAGTCTTTAAAACTAACGGCTTACACTCAGATTTACTCCCCATTCATGCTTGGACATGGTTAAAGCAACACTATCTCATCTGCTTTCAGGAAAGGATGAAAGCTGAGATGCACTTTACACATGGCAAACAGTACTCTAGGAAGGTTAGCTGAAGACATGTTACACATTCATAGTTGGCACTGAAAAGTTCCCAGTTCTTACCATTTAGGTCCCATTGGTTCGAAGTATAAATTTTGTAGTTTATAGTCTTTGTCTTCCATTTAAATATTACTCAACTACCACAGCACTTTCTTCTGTAATTCTATAGGACATAATCATCCTGGCCTTTCCAAAATCTATAGAAGAGTATAGGACTATGGCTGTGGACTCACTGAATCTTTTTTTGTTTTTAAGATTTTATTTATTTATTTGAGAGAAAGAGCGCGAGAGAGCAGAGGGAAAGGGCAGAGGGAGAGGGAAAGGGCAGAGGGAGAGGGAGAGTCTCAAGTAGACTCCCTGCTCAGTGTGAAGCCCACCCCCTGGCTGGATCTCATAAACCCAGCCAAAACCAGGATATTTGGATGCTTAATTGACTGGCCACCCAAGCGCCCCTGTACTCACTGATTCTTTTAATTAATCTCATTAGGCCTGTAACTAGGCCAATAATAAATCAAGAGGGCTCTTCTTTGCAACATCAGGAATGAGTCCTGATATGCAAATGATTGTTTATTATTTGTTCCTTTTTCTACATTCTCTTCTTGTCCTAACCTATTCATTTCTCTAAATTCTTCTTTTTCCCTTCATTCCAAGCAGTGATTCTTCACTAGCTTATCACGGGAAAGCTAACCAAAAATACCAAGGCCCAGGGGCGCCTGGGTGGCTCAGTGGGTTAAAGCCTCTGTCTTCAGCTCAGGTCATGATTCCAGGGTCCTGGGATGGAGCCCTCTGGGGGCTCTCTGCTCAGCAGGGAGCCTGCTTCCCTTCCTCTCTCTGCCTGTCTCTTTGCCTACTTGTGATCTCTGTCAAATAAATAAAATCTTTAAAAAAAAAATACCAAGGCCCAAACTTATAGGAGAAAGATAGAATCCTTGGGGCACCTGGGTGGCTCAGTCGGTTGAGCTACCAACTCCTGATTTCAAGTCAGGTCATGATCTCAGATGGGGTGATCAAGCCCCATCTCCATCTCCAAATCTCCCATCCAAGTACTAACCAGGCCCGACCCTGCTTAGCTTCCGAGATCAGACGAGATCGGGCGCGTTCAGGGTGGTATGGCCGTAGACTCCATCTCCAAATCTAACACTGAGTCCCTTCCCTTTCTCCCTCTCCCCTCTCTTCCCACCCTCTACCCCCACTCACACATGCACACATGGGTGTGCTCTCTCAAAAAATAAAAATAAAAAAGAATATTTCTGTATTTTTATTAAGTTTGCTAGGTGATTCTATTACTTAAAGACTAAGACAAACTGCTCTAATTCAGGGGTTCTTAAATTGATTGCACATTAGAATAACCTGAGAAACTTTTAAATACCCTGATGTTGATAATTAGAAATACTGGTGAGACTTAGGAATTGGTATATTTAAAATTCCCCAGGTGTGACCCACCATTATTTATATCACCTGGGTGCTTGTTAGAAAAGAAGAATTTCCAAAACCACTCCAGACTTACCGAATCAGAGCCTGCATTTACCAAGATTTCCAAGTAGTCTGTTTGAGGGAAGCAATGCACTCTCAAACTAGGCTACACACTGGAATGACCTGGGGCCCTTTGAAAATTATTGATGCCTGGTTCCCACTTCCAGAGATTCTGATTTCAGCTAGTCTGGGCTGCAGCTTTGGTTCATCCACTGCAACTCCACTGAGAAAAATTCATCAAGGCAACTAGTCTTTAAATCACTTTCACTAAAGCAGAAAAAGGTCTCTCTTCCGTGGGTGTCATGACAGATACCCCATGCCCCTGGAAGTGGGCAAAAATAAAGAAGTCCTTTAAAGCAGAGGTCAACACATTCTTTTTTTTTTTTTTTAAGATTTTATTTATTTATTTGACAGAGAGAGATCACAAGTAGGCATAGAGGGGGTGGTGGGGGGGGGACAGGCTCCCTGCTGAGCAGAGAACCCGATGCGGGGCTCGATCCCAGGACCCTGAGACCATGACCTGGGCCGAAGGCAGAGGCTTAATCCACTCAGCCACCCAGGTGCCCAGGCGCCCAACACATTCTTTCTGTAAAAGATTAGACAGTATTTTAAGCTTGTGGGTCATGTGGTCTTTGTCACAACTACTCTTTTTGTAGTAGCCAGAGACAATACAGAAACAAATGAATGGGTTCCAATGAAACTTTTATTCAAAAGGGGGGTGATGGGATAGGTTTGACCTTCAAGCCAAAGTCTGGCAACCCCTGCCCAAGAACAGCTCGCAAAATTTCCCGTACCTCAGAATTGCCTAGAAGGCTTATGCAAACACAGATGGCTGGCTCCTGGCCTCAGAACTGCTCAGTCAGTAGTTCTGGGTAAACTCCGAGAAGCTCAAGTTCTAACAAAGTCCCCAGATGATGCCGATGCTATTAGTCCATGGATCACAATTTGAGAATTACTCCATGTCAGAATCACCTAGAGAAATTTTTTAAAACTCTGATGCTATACTCCAGAGGATATAAATCAAAATCTCTGGGGATGGGGACAAATTTTTTCTACTGTAAAGTTTCCAAACACTTGGCTCATGGCACACCCTACTGGTGTATTGAAAGATACAATGGGGGCGCCTGGGTAGCTCAGTGGGTTAAAGCCTCTGCCTTCAGCTCAGGTCATGAACCTAGGGTCCTGGGATAGAGCCCCGCATCAGGCTCTCTGCTCAGCAGGGAGCCTGCTTCCTCCTCTCTCTCTCTCTCTCTCTCTCTGCCTGCCTCTCTGCCTACTTGTGATCTCTATCTGTCAAATAAATAAATAAAATCTTAAAAAAAAGAAAAAAGATACAATGGACTGTATATATAGATGAACACCAACAAGTCCTCTCATCCCTCCATGTGCATGGTACTCTCCCACCAAAAGGTAGAGTTAATTTCCCTTTACAATGAATCTGGGGTACCCTTGTGTCTTGCTTTGACCAAAAGAAGGTAGCAGAAATGATTTTGTGTCATTTCCAGGCCTAGGCCTTAAGAAAAACCAGCTATCACATTAAGAAGTCTGACTACCCTGCTGGAAAGAGACCCACTTGTAAGAGAAAATCCCTAAAGAATGAAAGACTCCAAAGGGCTGGAGAAGCCAGGCCAGTCCCAGCCATTCTAGCCACCCCAGGTGAGGCACCAGACATGCTCGATCCTCCAGCCACACACAAGCTACTCAACCAAAACCAACTGATGTACAGACAAGTTGTCCCCTCCAAGCCCCACCCAAACACATGACAATAGTTGTTTTAAGTCACCAAATGTTGGAGTGGTTAAACAGCCAGAAATAAGTAAGATGTCAATAGTCTTACATAAGATATTAGTGTTTATAAGGGGTTTGGGTTTTGTTCTTGTTTTTTTAAGAGAGGGAGAGGGAGACAGAGAATCTTAAACAGGCTCCAGGCTCAGCACAGAGCCCAATGCCAGGCCTAATCTCACAACTGTGAGATCATGACCTGAACTGAAATCAAGAGTCAGACACTTAACCAGCTGAGCCACACAGGCACCCCCGGGTTTATAAATTTTTGTGGTGATTTAAGAAGTTATTCTATTTGGTACAACCATTCAAAAATTACCAACTGCTAAAATTACATTTTTGCTAAAATTATATTTTATTTGTCTGACTTGCTCTGTAAAGTATTTAAATGCAGTAATTATTACTTAAACAAAATTATGTAACTTTCCCCATGGTGTTACCATTTGAATCATCCAAAACTATTTAGTCACAATTTGTTTGTCATCACTTCTTGGCTTTGTGCTCACTGTTAAAATATTTCACCTTTCTTTGCCTCTTCATAAATTTTTGCTATTAATGTGCTCTTATTTTTCACATTTCTCCTACTTATAAGGTTTGTATGGCTATTTCCTTATCATCATCATTTATATGAGGTATTTCTATTAGAATACAATCGATTATTTTTTTGACTATTACTTCTTGATTTTTTTTAAATTAAAAAAAATTTTTTTTAATTTATTTATTTGTCAGAGGGAGAGAGAGCGAGCGAGCGAGCACAGGCAGACAGAGTGGCAGGCAGAGGCAGAGGGAGAAGCAGGCTCCCTGCGGAGGAAAGGAGCCCAACGTGGGACTCAATCCCAGGACGCTGGGATCATGACCTGAGCCGAAGGCAGCCGCTTAACCACTGAGCCACCCAGGTATCCCTACTTCTTGATATTTATTATTGGCTTTTGATATTAATTAGCCAAACTCTGACTCTTGATGAAATTTCATTGTTTTATTTTTAATTATTAAAAAACATTTCTTTCTGAAGTGAAATTAAATGCACATAATCTGTTGTGATGACCACTGAGGGTTACATATAAGTGATGAATCACTAAATTCCACCCCTGAAACTAATATTACACTATATGTTAACTAACTAGAATTTAAATAAAAACTTGAAATAAACAGGGGCGCCTGAGTGGCTCTGTGGGTTAAAGCCTCTGCCTTCGGCTCAGGTCGTGATCCCAGGGGTCCTGGGACTGAGCCCTGCATTGGGCTCTCTGCTCAGCAGGGAGCCTGCTTCCTCCTCTCTCTCTGCCTGCCTCTCTGCCTACTTGTGATCTCTGTCTGTCAAATAAATAAATAAATAAAATCTTAAAAAAAAAAAAAAAAAAAAGAAAGGATATGAGAATATCACTCTCTGCTGTTTCAAACAAAACATACTGGCTGTCCAAAGGAGGAACTGTACCTCAGTTTATAAGTTAAAAGTAGAATTCAAAAAGTTTAGGAAGAATAAATCTCAACTTATAGATTTGACTAATGCTAATTATTGACTTTAAAATACGGCTTAAGTAGAATTCTGCAATCTGATTAACTTCTTTCAAGCAATCCTTGATATTTATGACAATTAACATACACTAAAACAAACTGTGGATTCAGAGTGTTGGAAAGAAGGGGCTGAGAATGAATCACTGGGGAGTCAGTGCTATAATCTACATCCACAAAGAGAATTATTCAAAGTTAATTAAGGGTTAAAGGAAGAAAAAAGTAGATAAACCAACTTCTGTATATGCCTCCAGAAAAAGTTCATCATTATTCAAGATCTATTCAGTTTAACCAGGAAAATTCAAGGATTACATATGTCAATGAAAGAAAAAAAAAAAGAGCACTTCAACTTAATGAATGATTACTCCTTTAAAGCACAACTTAGAGACAGAATTACTTAAATTCTAATTACATGGGATAAAGAAGGTCCTATCAATCAGGAGGAAGGGGCAATAAATAAACTCCTGTCAATCAGGAGCAAAGGGAAATGAACACTCGCCTGCCTTTCACAAATATGCCTACTTATGCAGACAACATTCTCATCAGTGACAATGACCAAGAAGTTGAAAAGATCATCAATTTTAAGTCTTAATCAGGAATTGCCTGAAACTATTTCATGCACAAGACCTATTTTTGTTAAAAAGTTATGTTCCTGGAGCTAGCTCAAGATTCTCATTAAAATATTTTTTAGGGTGCCTGGGTGGAAAATACAGCCTGTGTCTGTTTGGTAAACAAACTATTATTGGGGGCTGCTTAGGGTACTCAATCAGTTAAGCAGTTAAACGTCTGCCCTCCACTCAGGTCATGATCCTAGGGTCCTGGGATCAAATCCAACACCAGGCTCTCTGCTTAGCCAGGAGTCCACTTCTCCCTCTTCCTCTGCCCCTCCCCCTGCTTGTGCAAGGGTGCACTCGCTCTCTCTCCCTGATGATCTCTGTCAAAAAATGAATAAAATCTTTAAAAATATATATATTAAATATTTATAAGTGTTATACACATTCAATATGTAATATTGTCCCTAATACTATGTGTTTCATTTTAACATAATTCTATTAAAAAGAAATTTTTATTAGGTATTTATTAATTACTTTAACATAATTCCATTTTAAAAATCTAAACATTTTTCACCAACTCCCAGATAGGACATGACACTTTCATGAAACCATCTATTGAGTGAATGAGTAGACAGCTATAATACGGAAACTCAAACTTACCAAAAAACTAAGCCAAGGGTTACACATTTTATAGAATTTATGCAGCAATTTAACCTTAAAGCTTCATTCAGCAAAGATAATAATCAAATAAATATTCAAATTCCTTACACCAATAGCGAATTAGAATCCAAGAGAGTCATCAGTGAAGTTACAGAAATCTCTAAGTTCCAGAAAAACAAGTCAGAATTCAAGTCAACTCCAATACATAATAGAATGAGGCACCCATGACCTGCTCTGGAAAAGTCATGAGTTGGCACCTTATAAAGACAGGAGTTGGGACGCCTGGGTGGCTCAGTTGGTTAAGCAGCTGCCTTCGGATGATCCCAGCATCCTGGGATCGAGTCCCACATCCCCTTGCTCTGCAGGGAGTCTGCTTCTCCCTCTGTCTCTGTCTGCCTGTGCTCACTCTCTCTGACAAATAAATAAAATCTTTTAAAAAAAATTTTTTAAATAAATAAAGACAGGAGTTAAAGAGCAACCCTAAGGAATTCTCATTCTGTAAGGAAAAAGGAAAAATAACATCCACTTTTACAGAAACCACGAAAGAATCCAAATAATTTTTTTAAACAACCAAATGATCTAATCCCAATCTATATTTTAATCTTAGTTGGCTAAAAACCCAAATGGCTCTATTATTTCAAACATTTATTTAAACATATAAAGTTATTCATAAATGACATCTGTAAAATATCCAGCTTTTTATCCTGACACACATTGATACACCAAAACCTAAGTGTTACAAAGTCTGCTATAGACTGTGAGCAGATTCCAGCGTTTATTACATTTTAGAAAGCAGTTTGTCGTATCCTATAAAGCCTCCTTCACCCTGTAATGCTATGTAATTAAAATTCATTGTAGATAATGCTACTAAAATAAAGCATTTTATGTAGCTAACCTTTTCCCACATTTTAACAAATGGCTCTGAGATCATATTTAAATCTTATAATAAATAATGCTTTGTAATCTTTGTAATATTTATAACTAAAAGTCATCTAGTAAAGCCCATTATTTTACAGAGGAAGAGCACAGAAAAATTAAATGACCTCCCCAGGATAAGAATTATGCATGTAGGCCACCTGAGTGGCTCAGTGGGTTAAAGCCTCTGCCTTGGGCTCAGGTCATGGTCCCAGGGTCCTGGGATGGAGGCTCTCATTGGGCTCTCCACTCAGGGGGGAGCCTGCTTCCCCCTCTCTCTCTGCCTGCCTCTCTGCTTACTTGTGATCTCTCTCTCTCCCTGTCAAATGAGTAAATAAATAAAATCTTCTAAAAAAAGAAAGAATCGTGCAAGTACTAGGGATATTATAGTAAACAAGAAATGTGTCATCCCTGTCTATATTCTAGTTAAAGTGAAGTATGCAGTATTATGATCGAGGAAGAATCTTTGCCTCATATATAAGAACTCTGATTCAAGTACACACAAGTCACTTCTCCTGGGAAAAATTAGAAGTACTTGTTAACAAGAAACAAAAAGGCCAGGTAAAGCAGACAGTATAGCAACTATAAAAGGAAAGGATATTAGAGTAAACCAAGGTCTTACAATTTCATACTTGTATCTATCAGTAGGAAAATTTGAGATGTTATAAAAAAATATGCAAATAAAATTAGAAAAGCATTGGACACCTGAGTGTACTTTCAGAGTTTTCTGTATATACATATACAGTACATACACACACACAAGCTCACCGACCTATAGCCTTAAGACCTCTGAGCAGAGGGCGCCTGGGTGGCTCAGTGGGTTACGCCGCTGCCTTCGGCTCAGGTCATGATCTCAGGGTCCTGGGATCGAGTCCCGCATCGGGGTCTCTGCTCAGCAGGGAGCCTGCTTCCCTCTCTTTCTCTCTGCCTGCCTCTCTGTCTACTGCGATCTCTCTCTGTCAAATAAATAAATAAAAATCTTAAAAAAAAAAAAAAGACCTCTGAGCAGATAGGCAGACAGAAAGTAATCTGTTGGTTTGCAAACTATTTTTTTTAAGATTTTATTTATTTGAGAAAGGGAGAGAGAGAGAGCACAAACAGTGGGGAGGGGCAGTGGGAGAGGGAGAAGCAGACTCCCTGCAGAGCTTGATCCCAGGACTGTGAGATCAGGACCTGAGCTAAAGGCAGAAACTTAACAAGCCATCCAGGTGTCCCATTTTGCTAATTATTTTAAATTTTTTTTTAATTTATTTATTTGTTAGAGAGAGAGTGAGCACAGGCAGACAGAGTGGCAGGCAGAGGCAGAGGAAGAAGCAGGCTCCCTGCCGAACAAAGAGCCCGATGTGGAACTCGATCCCAGGACGCTGGGATCATGACCCGAGCCGAAGGCAGCTGCTTAAACAACTGAGCCACCCAGGCGTCCCTCATTTTGCTAATTATTTTTAAAGCAACATAAATTTTACAGTCAAAACAGAGATCCTGAAGTTTTTCAAGTGCCAGAAATAATAAGAGAAAAATTTTTAAACATCACTTTTAATTATCTACCTAGTGTGTGCTGTCACTGATTTAAAAAAATTTTACTCATTTAATGACTATTAAAAAACACTTAAGAGTTTTAATAACTTCATAATCTTGGTCTCCTTAACTCTGTCGTAACTACTTTCTACTATGAATCTTCTAAGTGGTAGCAGCAGAGATTAATATAACAAAGTGTCTGTAGTCATGGAACTTAGAACAGACAATAAATTAGGCACATACATACACTTAAGAACCAGACCACATATCTGTACATCATCTGCATGTGTGTGTGGTGCGCACACTCAGGTGTGTGTGTATGTGTATAAAAAACAGAGTAAAATGACATAAAGTGACTGTAACATTGTCAAGGAAGGTTTCTTTGAGAGGCTGTGACCTAAAAAAGGTGAAGAAGATCCATAGGAAGAGAAGGAATATTATAAGGAAAACAGCCACAGATATATATGAAGAAAGAACATCCCCACAGAATAGATAGCAAGTGCAAAGGGCCTAAGATGAGAGCTACTTTGATGTTAAAGAAGAGAGTCCAAGTAGCTTCAGCCAAGCACAGAGTTAAGATGAGATCAGGGAGTTATCAGCAAAAGTCTGGTCATAGGGCTTGGCAGACCATGGTTATAATGGATCTTACTTTGAGTGTGATGGGAATCTAGAACAGTGGAATGCTGTTAATTTATTTATATACATATGTATATATATATATATATATATATTTTTTTTTTTTTTTTAAAGAATCCCTTTATTTATCTGACACACAGAGAGAGAAATCACAAGCAGGCCGAGAGGCAGGCAGAAAGAGGGAGGGAAGCAGGCTCTCCACCGAGCAGAGAGCCTGATGCGGGGCTCGATCCCAGGACCCTGAGATCGCGACCCGAGCCGAAGGCAGAGGCTTTAACCCACCAAGCCACCCAGGCGCCCCTGTTAATTTATATTTTTATAGTTCTTCCTGACAGGGTGCCTGGGTGGCTCAACTGGTTAAGCATCCAACTCTTGATTTTAGCTGGGTCATGATCTCAGGGTCAACCCCCACATTGGGCTCCATGCTGAATGTGGAGCCTGCTTAAGATCTCTCTTTCCCTCTGTCCCCCACCGCACTCACTTACGCTGTCTCAAAAATAAATGTAATAAAATAAAAATAGAAAATAAAAAATATATAATATATAATATAATGAATATAAAATTTTTAAAAATCTCTTCCTTGCTGCTGTATACAGAACTCATTGTAGAGGGGCACCTGAGTGGCTCAGTGGGTTAAGCCTCTGCCTTTGGCTCAGATCATGATCTCAGGGTCCTGGGATTGAGTCCCACGTCTGACTCTCTGCTCGGCAGGGAGCCTGCTTCCCCCACTTCTCTCTCTGCCTGCTGCTCTGCCTACTTGTGATCTCTTTCTTCCTATCAAATGAATAAATAAAATCTTTAAAAAAAAAAAAAAGAAGAACTCATTGTAGAAAGACAAGAAAAGAAGCAGAAACACAAGTTGGGAGGCTATAATCCTAAACAAGAGGTGGTAGTAGTTTAGACTTGGAGGTGCTACTGCTAGATGGATTTGGGGTATATTTTGCTAATATACTAGATATGGAGAATACGGGAATAAGAAAAATCATGTAAGTTTTAAGGATAAAAATCATTAAGCTGCACAATAATTTGCCAGCCAAAAATAATTTTTTTCCTCAGTGCAATTGGCTTTTATTATTAAAACGAAGACTGGAAAACTGCTCTTCCCCACCTTGCTACGAACCTCCCACCAACCTCCAGATTCATCCTGTTATGTCCTGTAAAGGTGAAAACCAGATTTGCCTGGAAAAGACTCAGAAATGCTCATCCACACAAACTATTTTCAAATTACAGCCTTTATGTTTGATGTGCTGGTTAACTGTTGGTCTTCACCACTATATCACCCTTCCATGGGCTCCTCCTCTATACTGCCAGGTACTAGAAGTCTGCAAAGTGTATTTCCTAGGCCTCCTTGCATACGAAGAGGTTAGGTTCTGCCAATGGAAGCCAATGTTAGATTAAGAGGCAAGACATAGAGGAGGCCAGTTTTTTTCTGCTTCTGTTTGACACCACCATTAGTGAGCAACGGTGAGCCACACCAACTGCCAGCAGCACTGTTGACCAATCTGGGCAGTTTCAAGGGGACTAGAGGCTCCTTGACTCTGGAAGAAGTCCCAAGAAGGCAAGCTCCTGGCTTCCTGACCAGGTAACAATGGCCGTCTTCTCTCAACAATGCAGTACTGAGGGGCTCTGGGAAACACCATTTTCCCTTTTGTTTCTCCAGGTTCAGGGGCAACAGCTGCTTCCTATATTTACTAATCTCTAGGTGGCAGCACCTTAACTTTTTTCTTTTTTTTTTTTTTTAAGATTTTTTATTTATTTGACAGAGAACACAAGTAGGCAGAGAGGCAGGCAGAGAGAGAGAGAGAGAGGAAGGGAAGCAGGCTCCCTGCTGAGCAGAGAGCCTGATGCAGGGCTAGATCCCAGGACTCTGGGATCATGACCTGAGTCGAAGGCAGAGGCTTTAACCCACTGAGCCACCCAGGTGCCCCAACATTTAACCTTTCATGTTAATTTCAAATCAATAGCTTTTATCCCCCCAAAATTAATTCTCACTATAGTTTGAAGTTTAACGTAAATGTAAAGTTTAATGTAATAGTTTGAAGTTTAAACACAAGCATTCACTTGATTTAAAAAGAAATCAAACATACTCTATTTTGACATCTAAATCCAACAGAAAGCAAAAAGAGAATAAGAGGTCATCAAAGGAAACAAATTGGTCAAAATATTAGAGCCAAAACCATAAAACTCTTAGAAGAAACTGAAGGAATAAATCTTCACCATCTGGGATTTGGTGATGGATTTCTGGATATGACCCCAAAAGGAAAACAACATAAGAAAAAATAGATAAATCGAATTTCATCAAAATTAACTTTTGTGCGAAGGACATTATCAAGAAAGTAAAAAAGATAACTTACAGAATGGGAGAAAATATTGATATATCACTTATCTGATAAGAGTTTAATATCCAAAATATACAAAAAATTCTATTTTAAAAATTCCAATTTTAAAATGGTCAAAGGAGTTGAATGGGCGCAATGGTAAGAATGACAGAAGATCTACAAATGGCCAATAAGCACATGAAAACATGCTCAACTATATTAAGCATTAGAGGAATGCAAATCAAAACTCAGTTGGTCAATACTTCATACCTACTAGGATAGCTATGATCAAAAGAATGGAAAATAGTAAATGTTGACAAGGATGTGAAAAACTGGAATATTCATACATTGCTGGTGCAAAGGTAAAATGGTACAGGTTCTGTGAAAAACAATTTAGTGGTTCCTCAAGAAGGAAGTAGTATAGAAGTACCATATGAACCAGTAATTCCATACTTGGATATATACCCAAAAGACCTAAAATCAGAAAATGAAGCAGGTACTTGTACATGATAATTTTTATACAGATAAAATTTGAAGTACAATTAAAATATTATCAGATAACTTTATCTATCCTCAATTTGTTGACCAAAAAAGCAAATCAAATTACGAACCAAAGCTTAGCAGAATTTAAAGAATGTTAAGTGTTGATATTCTTGTTATAAACAGCTGCTAATAAACTTTGAAGCACCAAATAACTATATAACAGCCATACACTTTAAGCTCTTTAAAAAACTGTAAGAAGCATATAAAACAAAATTAACTCAAAATAGATTAAAGACTTGAATGGAAGACCAGAACCCATAAAACTCCTAGAAGAAAACACAGGCAGTAAGCTCCTTGACATAAGTCTTGGCAATAATTTTTTTGGATTTGACACCAAAGCAAAGGCAACAAAAGCAAAAATAAACAAATGGTACTACATCAAACTGAAAAGTTTCTGCACTACAAAGGAAACCAACAACAAAGTGAAAAAGCAACTTACTGAATGGCAGAAGATATTTGCAAATCATATATCTAATAAGGGATTAATATAAAAACTCATACAATTTACTAGCAAAAAAAATCTGATTAAAAAATGGGCAGAGGGGCTGAATAGACATGTTTCCAAAAACATGCAGATGGCTGATACATGAAAAGATATTTTACATCACTAATCATCCAGGAAATGTAAATCAAACTGCAATGAGATACCACCTCATCCCTGTTAAATAGAAAAAAAAAAACCAAAAAACAAAAGACAAGAAATAACAAATGTTGATGAGGTTACAGAGAAAAGGGAACCCTTATGCACTGTTGGTGGCAATGCAAACTGGTACAGCCACAACGGAAAACAGTATTGAGGCTCCTCAAAAAATTAAAATTAGAACTACTATATGATCCAGCAATTCTATTTCTGGGTATTAGGAGAAGAAAGTGAAGACACGAACTATTTACAATAGCCACGATATGAAAACAACCTAAATGTCCATCAATGGATGAACAGATAAAGAAGATATAGATAAATAGATATATATGTGTACATATATATATATATAGATACCCATACAATGCAATACTACTTAGCCATAAAAGATAATGAACCTCTACCATTTGCAACAAAATGGATGGACCTTTCAGTCATTATGCTAAGTGAAATAAGTCAGAGAGAAAAAGATAAATACTGTATGATTTCACTCAGATGTAAAATTTTTAAAATAACAACAAAAAACAAGTTTAAGGATATGGAGAACAGACGGGTCTGGTGGCTGCCTGAGGCAGGAGGTAGGGGGTAATGGGGGTCATTTCTAGTTATAAAATGAGTATGTTGTGGGAATGTAACAAACAGCATGATGACTATAATTAATAATACCGTACTGCACAGGTGCCTGGGTGGCTTAGTCAGTTAAGCAGCCGATTCTTGATTACAGCTCAGGTCGTGATCTCACATCTGGCTCTGAGCTCAGTGCAGAGTTTTCCTGTCCCTCTCCCTCTGCTCCTCCCCCACCCTCAAATAAATGAATAAATATTTTTAAAAATAATAATACTATACTGCATATTTGAAATTAGGTAAGAGAGTAGGTCTTGAAAGTTCTCATCACAAGAAAAAAAATTTTCTTTTGATTGCATTTATTTTTTAATTAATTTATTTACTTTTATGTCTTTTCAGCATAACAGTATTCATTGTTTTTGCACACCCAGTGCTCCACACAATGCGTGCCCTCCCTAAAACCCACCACCAGGCTCCTCTAACACAAGAAAAAAATTTTTAACTATATGTGGTGACACGTTAACTGAAGTTTACTATGGTAATCATTTTGCAATATATACAAATATAGAATTGTTACATGGAATCATTGTACATATGAAATTAATATAATGTCAATTATACCTCTATAAAAATTGTTTTTAAAAGAAGTACATCGGAGCACCTGGGTGGCTCAGTGGGTTAAAGCCTCTGCCTTCCGCTCAGGTCATGATCCCAGGGTTCTGGGATCGAGCCCCGCATCGGGCTCTCTGCTCAGCAGAGAGCCTGCTTCCCTTCCTCTCTCTCTGCCTGCCTCTCTGCCTACTTGTGATCTCTTTCAAATAAATAAATAAAAATCTTTTAAAAAAATAAAAGAAGTACATAACTTACAAGCTACTACATTTTCAGTAAACTTTTCCAAAATTTATTAAGGAATTTCCTGACATTCTAAAAGGAATATATATATCCCTCATTCTTGAGGGATAAAAGCCCTTAAATCTTTTAGTTTTTTCTTACTTTGACTTTAGGTTTTATTGCAGTGGTTATAATCATAAAAATAAGTGTTCTATTGTGGAAGGAGCTGAGACGCACTTCAACAGATGAATGGATAAAGAAGATGTAGTCCATATATACAATGGAATATTCTTCAGCCATCAGAAAGGATGGATACCCAACATTTGCATCAACCTGGATGGAACTGGAGAAGATTACGCTAAGTGAAATAAGTCAAACAGAGAAAGACAATTATCATATGCTTTCACTTATTTGTGGAAAATAAGGAATAGCATGTAGGACATTAGGAGAAGGAAAGGAAAAATGAAGGGGGAGGATCAGAGGGGGAGACGAACCATGAGAGACTATGGACTCCAGGAATCAAACTAGGGGTTTTAGAGGGAAGGGGTGTGGGGGGATGAGTGAGCTCAGTGATGGGCATTAAGGAGGGCACATACTGCATGGAGCACTGGATGTTATATGCAAACAATGAATCATGGAACACTACATCAAAAACTGATGATGTACTGTATGGTGACTAACATAATTTTATAAATAAATAAATAAATAAATAATGTTCTTAACAAAGTTAAACAGAAAAATAAAATAAAAACCAGCATCTTTTGCCCTCATGAATAACTAGAATAAAAGTCCTCAAATCTTAAATGCACATATAAATAGCTCAAAGAATACAGCAGTTTTTAATACTGGTAACTGACAAAGGGGATATACTTGAAGTATCTTAAAAGAAACAACTAAATTTAGAAAAATGGCTTTTACTTCCTCATTCTTAAAATAATTCCTTAAAAACTCACAAAGGCACAATTTAAACAAAAAATATAACTTTTATGGGTATATATGTCACTCATATTAAGTTCACTATATTAGAATGAGAAATAGGGGTGCCTGGGTGGCTCAGTTGTTAAGCATCTGCCTTTGACTCAGGTCATGATCCCAGGGTCCTGGGACTGAGTCCCGGATTGGGCTCCCTGCTCAGCAGGAAGCCTGCTTCTCCCTCTCCCACTCCCCCTACTTGTGTTCCCTCTCTTGATGTGTCTCTGTCAAATAAATGAATAAAATCTTAAAAAAGAGAGAAATAATGTCTCTCTCTCATACACATACACACACACACACACACACACACACACTCACATACATACATTTTAGATCCATGAACTAAGAAGCTGGTTAATCCAAGTTACTTAATTATATATAACAAGTAATTTTATAAAATACCACCATTCAAAGAAAGTACTAAATATTTAGATTGTCATAGTAACACCTACTTACTGACACTTACTGTGTGAAAATTTATCATTTCTTGAAGACTGTCAGAAAACTTGGTCAAGCTTGTCTATGGAGAAAGAAACCAAAAGAAAAACCAAGTCATTTAAGAGCCACAAAAATAGGTCACAAAAATGTTACTTCTGCCTTTCTGACAGAAAGATCTAGTTACACTGTAAACAATAACATTTACTTCTGAAGATGATTTCATGGTATTGCCTCATGGGCATGCTCTGCAAAGAGGACAAATGTACATGTGGTAAGTAACATGAAACCCAAGAATAGTCAAAGAATTAGTACTGCCATATCAATAGGAGTAGGCTAACAAGTAATAATGGCACATATAAGCGTAAATAAAGGTAAAATTGTGTATCAAGACTGTGCCCATTTAGATATCCATGAATCAAATAATCATCAAAGCATGCCCATTACCTAACCAGGTATTATTCCTCATGGAAGAATTATCATAACACCACACAGTATAGCAAGGGGCCTAAGTTAACCCAGCACAGCTATCTGACAATAGCTTTGCTATGCAAACCCATACATAGTTAGATACTATTCTTAAGATTTAAATGCTCTCTGCTTGCCCTAAAAGCTCCTACTAGTAAGCACAGTCCTCCTCTCCCTGCTCGGGTCCTCTTGTAGATGATCCAGCTCACCTAGCAGAAGTAAACTTATATTCACAATGCAAATCAACCATCAACTTCTAACTATATTAGAAAACAGAATTATATAACACCAGTAGGTGACAGCTTTTCTATTCCTAATTTTAAGGACCACTATAACTCCTAATAAGGTAAATGGATGCGCAGTTCTTTAATATATTGTTGAATTTATTATATTAACTCATTTTAATAATACTAACCTCAACTACAGCATCATTACTAGAATACTGTGCCAGGTCTCGAATCCCATTCATGAACTGTTTATTTGCAACACAAAAGGCCTTTCCGGTATCAATCATCACAATACAAAGTTTCACAAGCTGAAAAAGAAAAACATTACATCAGGTTGAAAATAATTACACAAATTACTTAGTTGAACAAGTGTTAGCAACAGCTACATGAGTTAGCCTAGCTAAGGTAAATTATGGTTCATCATTAAAGTCAAAATAGACTACTGAAATTGTTCTTTTTAACTCTGACTTACAAAGTAAATTCATAGTAGAACTGTACCCAAAAAAGTTGACCCTTTAGGATCCAGAGGCTGTAATGGTAACAACAATAAATACTTTTACCAAGTAAGAGTATACGAATTCAATCCCTAACTCCATAAAAATTTATTAAACACCCCTTAGAAGGAAGAATAGGGAATTTCAGGCAGAACAAGCAGTCTGCTAAAAAAAACTTAAATTAAAAAAAAAAACAAAAACCAAGAAAAAAACCTGTGCTATGTTGGAGGAAAAGGGAGTAAACGGGTACGTTGGGTTAGTCATGCTAGGCATTTCAGTGTCAATCCATCAACACAAACATCTGAATTGATTAATCAACCATTATTTCTTCAATGCCTACTATTTTAGGCATTGAGCTAGCCTTCAAATTTAGACTTTCTTTCATCTTTCTTTATCTAAAATTCTTTTCCTCCCCCTTTTCTTTTTTCTGTTCCTTATTTTTCTCCTTTCATCCAAACACATAAAATTTCCTTTAAACAAATAAAATCTTGGGTGAATACATATATTTAAAAAAAAAAAAAGTAGAGAAGGGAAGGATACTGAGGGGGTAATGGTGGGAACACCAAGAAGAGGGTAAAGAGCCAAAACAACAGCAACAACAAACCTTTAGAAAACATCTAAAGGATCTCAGGAGTAGAATTTAAAACTGTTACCCTAGGGCACAGAAGAACAGAAATTAAAAATATACTGTCTGCTCTCTGAAGCTCTAAATCAAACCAGTAGACAAGCAGATAAATTCTGTACAGCACAAACACAACAGCTATGCATGACAAAACCATACATGATCAAACAAAGGAAGAACATCTAACCAGGACTATAGGCATCAGGGAAGGATTCCTGGAAAAGATAACAATTAAGAAAAGCCCTGAAAGACCAACAAAAATTAGCCAATCAGGCAAGAGTAACGGGAAGATACTACTCTAGGAAGAACATGTTTTAAGGTAAGGCCCAGAAGCGACATGGGCAGAGAAAACCAGAGGCACTTAGTAGCTTAGTGTGGTGTGAAAATGTGGGACATTAAAAGTGTGATGTTGAAAATGTATGCAAGAGCCAGATCAGGACAAGCTTTTGTGTGCAATGCTAACATGTTCACATTCTGTATGAAAGGAAACAGAGAACAAGTGAATACACTAATTAGTGAGTTCACCAGAGTTCCATCTCAGAATGATGACCTAAATGGAGAAAAAGTAAAGACAGGGAAAAGAAAGACTAAAGATAAGGGAATTAGACCAAAAACCATGACAAGCTGAATTAAGGCAGTAAGCAGGAGAGAAATGAGGAGAAAAACTCAAGAATTATAGTCGAGTACCCTTCTGTAGTACAGTTATATAGACTGTGTCCCACCAAGGGGAAAAAATAGGAACTGAAATCCAGCCTGAGCTCTGCTTGCCATGGGCTACATCTGCTAATTCACACAAAGACACATTAAACTGGCCAGCAAAAGACTCCTGTTTTCACTTATTAGGCCTATGACGTGGCCCTGAATTAGATGGGCCTGTGATATAAGTCAAGTGGAAAGCTGGACCAAATACGTGAAAACAGACATATGAAACTCAAAAAAGAGGTGCGTGCTGTAGATACAGACAGAGGAATCATCAGTATATATACAGTTACCAGTGCTACAATGCTATATCCCACACAGGAGACAGAGGACAGAGCTTGCAGAGTGAAAACCTCACAAAGAAAACAAAAGAGGAAGAGGAAAAGTAGGAGGAAAAGCAAGAGAATAATTTCACAAAAGTAAAAAAAGAACTAAGGATCACAAAATAGATGAATAGGTTGAAAATCCATAAAAGTCCCAATTTTAAAAAGATTTTTTAAATGTCTCTTGAGCTTGTCACCCAGTTTCCCTGGCAAGAATAATTTTAAGAGAAACTGACTGGGGAGCTGTTAGCCAGATTTCAGTGAGTTATGAACTGCAGATGTAGAAGACATGATGATAGATCAGTATTTCCTAATATGTACTCTACAGAATATCCTACAGGAATATCCTACACCAAAATAAGGATCTTGTGACAAAATAAATCTGGCAAACTCTGCGTTTGAAGAGCTAAACAGATTTCTTTATTGCTGAATTTTAAAGAGCTTTTGATATATTCATATGTGTTGTGAATCCTAGGAGAGTATAAAATATGTAGCAGTTCTCAAAAATATTTGACATGGAATTCTTTTTCAGAGGAACCATGCTCATAGAAACAACATTCCAAAAAAACTCACTATGAGAACCGCTGGCAGAGATCAGTCTTTTAAATAGTTAGAAAATTATAAATAAATAGAAAATTACAAAAAATAATGACTTAAAAACCAGAAAAACTAATTCTAAAATTCATATGAGGTAACCAACATGCAAGAAGAGGGAAAAAAACTGAAAATGAGTGATGAGATGGGAACACTAGCTTTATATATATATATTTTTTTAAGATTTTACTTATTTATTTGAGAGAGAGATCACAAGTAGGCAGAGAGAGAGGGAAGGCAGGCTCCCTGCTGAGCAGAGAGCCTGATGCGGGACTCCATCCTAGGACCCTGAGATCATGACCTGAGCCAAAGGCAGCAGCTTAACCCACTGAGCCACCCAGGTGCCCATAGCTTTATATATTATTAAAATGTACTAAACAAAAAAAAAAAAAAAAAAAAAGGTACTATACAAGTATAGTAATTACAATTCTGGTAATGGCCGTGAACAGACAAATGGAAAGAATACAGAGTCAAGAAACCGATACAAATATGCAGTACTTTCCAGCCAGTGGGGGAAAAAGTGATCCAATAAATGACATAGGGACACTAGAATCCAAGGGGAGAAAAAGAAAAAAAGAAACCAAATTCAATTCCAAACCCTCCAATTAATTTCAGATGGAATAAAGATTTAAACATGAAATACTAAATCAGAAAATTAAAACAGGAAGTAATATTTTTTATAATCTCAAAGTAAGAAAAGTCTGAGAAAGTTGCAAAACTCAAAAGTCACAGAAAAAACAAATCAATTCAACTACAAAAAAATAAAAATTTTATGGCGCCTGATGACTCGGTTGAGTGACCAACTCTTGATCTCAGCTCAGGTCTTGATCTCAGGATCATGAGTTCAAGCCCCATACTGGGCTCCACCCTGGCTATGTATGTATATATGTGTATATTTATACACACACGCATATGTATATATATGTATATATATGAAATATTTTTATCAGGGGGATAAAAAAACAATAAACTTAGTCAAAAGACAACAATATGGAAAAACAGTATTAACAACAAATCATAAGGGACTAATTTCCCTGCTCTAAGAAGAGGATATAAATCATTTTTTGAAAATCAAACCAGCCACTAGAAAAATAGTGGCCAACAGATTATGTACAGATAATTCCCAGTAAAGAAAATTCAAACACGGGATGCCTGGGTGGCTCAGTTGGTTAAGCGGCTACCTTCGGCTCAGGTCATGATCCCAGTGTCCTGGGATGAGTCCCACGTTGGGCTCCTTGCTCAGCAGGGAGCCTGCTTCTCCCTCTGCTTCTGCCTGCCACTCTGTCTGCCTGTGCTCACTCTCTCTCTATGACAAATAAATAAATAAAATCTTTAAAAAAAAATCCAAATACATCCTACGTCTATGAAAAAAATTCAATCTCACTCATAGTAAAAGAGTATTTTACTCATACATTTATGGGGCACTCATACATTTATGGGGAATGTAAACTGGTACAATTTCTGTGTAAGGCAATTTAGCAAGAGCTATCAATATTTTAAATACATACCCTCTAACCTAACAATTTCACTTTTAGGAAAGTATTATCAAGTTATTTTTTCACATAAACCACATGACACACATGTGAAGTCATACATTGCAGTCACAGTAAAATATAGGTAGCAATCTGAGTCCATCAGTAGGCAACTGAATAAATAAATTATGATATATCCATACAATAAAATACAATTCAGCCATCAAAAAGAATGTGGCAGCTCAATAATTAATAACAAAAGCCAAAATCCAAGATGTACTTTTTCAAAAAACAAAATACAGGGGCACCTGGGTGGCTCAGTGGGTTAAAGCCTCTGCCTTCGGCTCAGGTCATGATCTCAGGGTCCTGGGATTGAGCCTCACATGGGGCTATCTGCTCAGTGGGGAGCCTGCTTCCCCTTCTCTCTCTGCCTGCCTCTCTGCCTACCTGTGATCTCTCTCTGTCAAATAAATACATAAAATCTTAAAAAAAGAAAAAAAGAAAAATGTAGAACAGTTTTAATATTTTTGTGGTAGTGGGAGAGAAGACAAATATTTATAATCTTTTATATGCCTAGAAAATTTCTGGAAGGACTCAAGTGTTCTCCTTTAGGAAAGAGACTAGAGGATGACTAATTTTTCACTGGATACACACTTTCGTATCTTTAAAGTTCGCATCATGTAGGAAGTATTACTTATTCAACAAATTAAATAATTTAAAAATAATTAAAAGGTCCCACGGTAACTGAGGGAGAGACAGAGGTTGGTAGTAGGACATTATGGTTAAAAACACATCTCTCTCTCTCTCTTCTCTCTCTGCCTGCCTCTCTGCATACTTGTGATCTCCATCGGTCAAATAAATAAATAAAATATTTAAAAAAAAAAAAAGAAACACAGAGTTGTGGGTTTAGTCAGCTTAGATTCAAATCCTGCTGCCATACTTAACCACCTAAATGATCCTGAGTGACCTTAACCTCAGTAACCTTAAGTTTTTTTCTGTCTGAAATGATCACAACAGTACCAAACCATACAAGGTTACTATAAAGGAGTTAAGGTAATGCACATAAAGATCTTAGCACAAGCCATTACTGGCACATGGTAATTACTAAAATTCATGTTTCCTTGTCAGAGTTTTGTTATTTGCCTTTGGTTTTCTCTCTTACTATGTTTTTGTTCCAAGGAAACTTTAACACTTTCTATTTAAAATGAAGAGGTGGCAGAGAAAGAAAAGGAGAAAGATGATGAAAGCAAAGTTCTGAGAAGTTAGAGTTTGGAATTACATAGGAAAAGGGATACTTTTATTACTCAAATGGGAGGAAAAGTGGAAAAAGAGAAGGACATATTCTAACTTTCTAGATTAGGAGCAAGGAATAAAAGTGTTCCCACCAAAAGGAAGACAGAGTCAAAGTCCTCTATTAAGGAAGAAGAACAAAATGATAAATCATGAGAAAACAGAAGTAAAGCTGTTAAAGATAACAAGATAACCTGAATAAATCTTGAAAAATTTGTTTTACATCAAGATTTCCAGGAATGTGTAACTCTACCAGTTGATTTCACCAAACAATTGTGTAACTTCTCCTACAGGGCTTTATAGATATGACAAAGAGAATACAGATGATTAGACAAATATAGTGAGAATTCTACAGAGTAGGTGTTATGGAAGGGAAATGAAGACCTCCAGAAGAAAAATATGATGTAATAAAATTAAGAGTAGACTGAAAGGGATCATAGCAGTATTATTCATACTAGCCAAAAAGTGGAAATAAACCAAATGTCCATCAAGTGACGAAGGGATAAACAAAATGTGGTATATCCATAAAGGGATATTACTCAGCCATAGAAAGTAAATACTGGAACATGTTACAACATGTACAGATGAACCTTAAAAACATTATGTTAAGTGAAAGAAGCTAGTCACAAAAGGCCAAATTATGGTTCCATTTACATGAAATATTCAAAAGAGGCAAATCCATATAGACAGAAAGAAAATTAGTGGTCACCAGAGGATGTAGGGAGAGGATAATTGGGTGTGACTGCTAACAGGTATAGGATTTCTCTTTACAGTAATGGAAATGCTCTGGAATTAGATAGTGGTGAGGGTTGCACAATACTATGAATACACTGGAAACACTGAATTGTACAATTTAAAATGAATTTTTTTAAAGATTTTATTTATTTATTTGACAGATATTACAAGTAGGCAGAGAGGCAGGCAGAGAGAGAGGAGGAAGCAGGCTCCCCACTGAGCAGAGAGCCCGATGTGGGGCTCGATCCCAGGACCCTGGGATCATAACCTGAGCCGAAGGCAGAGGCTTTAACCCACTGAGCCACCCAGGTGCCCCTAAAATGATGAATTTTATGTCAGGTGAATTTTATCTCCAAAAATTACCCCTCCCCAAAATGCACTGAGAGGGGATCTTAAAAGGGGTTTAAAATATCAGAAGTTTATAGACTGAAGACTAGAGGGCTAGCTAAGCTTGAAGAACAGAGGCAGGAGTGAAATGAGAACTGGAAAGACTAGAGTCTCAGGTAAGAAAAGTAAGAGATCAGCATTCCAGATTTCTGAGACGAGAACTTTGAATGGTAAGGCATAGCTATGACATGAAAACAGGTATCAGAATTAGAACAGAGGTCACTAACACTGGAGTTGGAGAGATAATGGAATTGTCATACAGCTGAGCCACACATACACTGCAGCTATGCAGGAAGAAGGACTGACTTGGTGAAAGAAACTTTGCCAGCTGGCAAAATCCTTAGTAGATGACACTGATGATGGGTATAAGTGAATAATATAAGCCTACAAAGAGAGAACCTAAGGGTATATGTCAAGTTAGTCAAAATTATCAAGCTGGTAGCCCCAGTTCATTCAAAAGTTCTTTTTACTAAGAGATATGTGTGTCACAGGCACTTTTCCAGGTGATGAGAATATAAACAACTTATCCACTGATTGTCCTTTAGTAAGTAACAACCTCTCCAAGTCTCATTTTTCTCATGGGCAAATTGGGTGTAATGCCAACTTTGCAACATTGTTGTGACAGTTGGAGATAATATAAGTAAAACTTAGCATCTGATACATAGTAAGTGTGCATCAAATGAAGGTTGTTTTTCTTCCTTCAAAGACTGTCTTCAAGGAGCTAATAATTTGTTGAAGAGACATCATCATTAGGATTTAGAATGTAACATGTGCTAAGAACCATGCTAAGCACTAACATACACTAACACACCTTATTCTCATTAATAACCCTATGAGACAGGTACTCTACTTTTAACGATTTTGGAGATGAAGAAACTGAGGCATAAGAAGGTTGAGGAACTCGTCCAACGCCAAATAGCTTAGTAAGTGGTAGAGCCAGATTCAAATGCACACAGCCTTACTCCAGGCTTTATGTTATTAACTATTACACCATGCTACAATCCAAAGACTACAATAATATCATAATAATTTAAATGGAAGTGTGTGCAAGAAAGAATGCAATACCAGAAAAAGAACCTAAGTTTGGTAGTACTTGAGCTGTGATTTAAAGAGTATCTGCTTAACAGAGAGAGAACAAGCATTCCAGTGACAGGATGCAACAGATATAGAAATTACATCTAGATGGCCACTATGATGCTCTACGGTGCTGTCAATGCCAGAATACTTGGCAGAATGGATAAATCATTGGACCCAGCAAGACAATGCCACTCATGAAGCATTATTCTCCACAAGGAGTATAACTATTGGTAACATATTATAAGCAAAATAAATAATAGCTAAGTCATCAAGCTAGTTTAACCTGTTGGTGGCATGATTTACAATATTACAGGCCTTGCACAAAGTTATGAAATCACTAAACTAATCCTGGGCAAACCCTCCCCTCCACTAGTCCTTCATTGTCACCACCTTCAATAACAACCATTTCTTCCTCCTCTCCGGTTCTCCTCTCTGTGCTAACTCCTCAAAATTCTCAAGTGAAATGAGAGATACTAATTTAAGAATTTGAGAGAGGTACATTTTATAAGAAATCAAGATCTTAAACTAGAGAAATATAAAACTATAGAACTTCTATTCAGGTGGAAGATAATATTTTTTAAAATGTCAAAATTATCATGATGCTCTTATTAGTCCTTTGGGTAATAAACACTCTAGAAAGGGCTTAGAGATCTTAGTACTGATTGCCAACATTTTAATAACTTGTTTTAAACTTGAATATTTAGTTTTAAGATTCTACCAGTCTCCCAGTTCCAACCAAATATGACACGGAGGCAGGGAGAGGGGGATGCTCATTAAAGCAAAATCAGTAACAAAAATGCTGTTAGTGCATTCTATCAGATGAGATACTTCAAATTTTGAGGACCCCCCCCCATGAACCCAAAAAAATGTTTCGTATGATTTATATGCAGTTCTCCCCACAAAGAACAGATATCCTGATTAGACTACTCAATGATTCTTTAAAAAGCCTTGTTTGTCAGGGGTGCCCAAGTGGCTCAGTCAGTTAAGCATCTGCCTTTGCCTCAGGTCATGATCCCAGGGCCTTGGGATGGAGCCCCATGGTGGCTCCCTGCTCAACAGGGAGCCTGCTTCTCCCTCTCTCCCCAGCTCATGCTCTATCTCTCACCATCTCTCTCAAATAAATAAATAAAACAAACAAACAAAAAAAGCCTTGTTTTTCTATATACTCTCTCATAAATCTACCAGAAAATCAAGACTACAGTTCGGTTGCCTACTTTAAGATTCAAAACTTTTTTTCAGAGTGTTTAAAATAAATGGAATACCTCTGGGTAAAATAATAATAATCCTATATGTGTAATTTTAAAGAGAAAATATTTGAAAATCCTTTTGAAAATATCCTTACAAAAAAATTATAACACTAATTAAAAAAAAATTACAACACTAATTTAAAAAACATTTGCCAAGAAGCTTCTTAGCTTTCCTCAAAAAATTTCCAAGCACTGGGACGCCTGGGTGGCTCAGTTGGTTGGACGACTGCCTTCGGCTCAGGTCATGATCCCGGAGACCCGGGATCGAGTCCCGCATCAGGCTCCCAGCTCCACAGGGAGTCTGCTTCTCCCTCTGACCTTCTCCTCGCTCATGCTCTCTCACTGCCTCTCTCTCAAATAAATAAATAAAATCTTTAAAAAAAAAAAAATTTCCAAGCAGCAAAGTGCTCCCCTAGTTTGGATGCAGAAGCACAGTGGTGCACAAAAAGAGCACTGAACTAAGAATAAAAACATGAGTCTTGACCCTGGTTCTGCCTCTTCTACCTCTGACTTGAAGCCAGTCCCCTTCACTTTCCGGGCTTTGGTATCCTCATCTATAAAAAGGGAATAATAGCACTTGTCTTACCTACCTCACAGAATTATTATAAAAATCAAAAAGCATACTATATATCAAAGTGTTTTGAAAACTATAGAGTACAACACAAAAATAACATCACTAAATATTTTCTAAAATTTTGGTTTTAGGTGCCTTGTTAGCGCAGTAGGGTAGCATGTCAGTCTCATAAAATATTGGTTTTACATACATAATTACTACTACTTTATATTTATACCATTTACATCATATACATACATATATTTCATGATTTCAAAACATTTGAAAACCTTCAGCTTATTTTATATCCTGGCTATTCAAAGTGTGGTCCATGGAACAACAGCATTGTGGTATCACCTGGAATCTGATTAGAAACATGGAACCTCATAAAGGGCTAGTATACAAAACCCATAAAGAACTTATCAAACTCAACACCCAAAGAACAAATAATACAATCAAGAAATGGGCAGAAGACATGAACAGACATTTTGTCAAAGAAGACATGCAAATGGCCAATAGACACACAAAAAAATGCTCCACATCACTCAGCATCAGGGAAATACAAATCAAAACCACAATGAGATACCACCTCACACCAGTCAGAATGGCTAAAATTAACAAGTCAGGAAACAACATATGTTGGCAAGGATGCGGAGAAAGGGGAACTCCTACACTGTTGATGGGAACGCAAGCTGGTATAGCCACTCTGGAAAACAGTATGGAGGTTCCCCAAAAAGTTGTAAATAGAGCTACCCTATGGCCCAGCAATCGCACCACTGGGTTTTTACCCTAAAGATACAAATGTAGTGATCTGAAGGGGCATGTGCACTCAAATGTTTATAGCAGCAATGTCCACAATAGCCAAATTATGGAAAGAACCTAGATGTCCATCAGCAGATGAATGGATAAAGAAGATGTCACACACACACACACACACACACACACACACACAGTGGAATACTATGCAGCCATCAAAAGAAATGAAATCTTGCCATTTGCAACGATGTGGATGGAACCAGAGGGTATTATGCTGAGTGAAATAAGTCAATCAGAGAAAGACAATTATCATATGATCTCTCTGATATGAGGAATTTGAGAGGCAGGGTAGGGGGTTGTGGGGGGTAGGGAAGGAAAAAAATGAAACAAGATGGGATTGGGAGGGAGACAAACCATGGGCGACTCAATCTCATGAAACAAACTGAGGGTTGATGGGGGTTGGGGGTAGAGAGATGGTGACTGGGTTGGGACACTGGGGAAAGTATGTGCTATGGTGAGTGCTGTGAAACGTGTAAGCCTGATGATTCACAGACCTGTACCCCTGAAGCAAATAATACATTGTATGTTAATTAAAAAAAAAAAAAAAAAGAAAGAAAGAAAAGAAACACAGAATCTCAAGTACCCCAGACTGACTGAATCAGAATCTGTATTTTTACAAGATCCCCAGGTGATTCCTACGCACAGTACAGTTTGAGAAGCACTGCTTTATGTAGCAATACCATTTAAAATAATAATTAAATGAGTAGGAAGTTATTTTCAGAAAAGGTATTTCAAATATGTGCATCTGATTTATCTCCATAAATTTTAAGAAAGATCTTTCACTAAACAGTTACTGGTTATGTGAAACCAGAAGCCATGTCTTACTCATTCTCATATTTCTTCCTGCTTTATACAGTATTTCTTGGGTAGAAGAAAATATATATATAAGATGATCAAAAATTAATATAGATGATAGGAATTAATGCACATTTACCCTCAAATACAATATGGTCACTTAATATAATTATTAAATATATACTAAGCATTTCTGGCATCAGCTTTAAAAAATGCAATCAGTATTTTAAATTTTATTTATATTTAATGTGTCCACACCTATATTTATAAACAGGAATGGTCAGGTTATGTATGAAAACCACTAAACAGTGAAAAGATACATGCAATCTTTTTGATGGAAAAGAAGAAAACACAGTTCCAACAAACACAGTTCCCATTTCAGATACCTACTTGATAATAACTTGATATAAAGGATATCTAGTTAGCTCTGAAGTCAGATGCTGTTCAAATTCTTGCTCTGGCGCTTAGATTTTCAATAAGCTATTTCATGTCTATAGCCTCAATTTCCTCACGTGTAAAACTGGGATAATAATAACATTTACCATTATAGAGATTTAAAAAAAAAAAAGATAACATGAACCACCAGGTATTAAAAGCCTAAATCATTGTTAATGGAAAATAAGAATTAATGTTTGAAAAAACTTTTAAAGTAAAATTCACCTTATCGAGTTTTAGTTCCAGTTCTGCCACATCTCCTTCTACTTCTTCCAAAGCAGCCCTAGAAAAATCATATATAAGTTATCATGTGTTTATTATTTTTTTAAATGCCCCCCCACTGTCCCCAGTCCCTCTCCACATCCACCCTCCAGCCTCCCTCTGCCCTCTAAGTTATCAGATATGTTTAAATGTTACTTTACTCTTGGAAAATAACTCTAAATGTAAAAAGCTATGAATGCTTAAAAATTACACTTCACACTAATAATTACCTTAGGATGAAGTATAAGTACTTCATAAACATGAAATATAACAGATAATACAATTATTATTTAAGGTAATGAGAGAACACATTAATTAGGCTGAATGATTCAAAGCATTCATGTTATTCAAATTAATAACACTAATAAGAAGTATTTAACATGGTTGTTGTTGTTTTTTTTAATGAGAAAAAATTTTTAAAGTTGAGCCTTAAAAAGACTTGGACTTCTATTCAATACAACACATCTAACCCAGTAACAGAGCATCCTTGGGAACCAAAAAGGAAAGGGTTTTACTTTTATAAATAGTTCAGGAAAATGTCAGCCTTGTTTAATGAGCCATTTTGTTTCCCATGTATTTTTAAGAAATCACTAGATAGTCTTAATTGTCAGGAGAATTATAAAATTATGTTTATTAGTACTTGATATCACACTACAGGTAACATTCCAAAATTGGAAATTTGGAATAAAACAGCAGCAACTGAAACTTTTTAAGAATAATAAGATTTTATACTTGAGTTAAGATAGAACAAAACACAATTCATCTACTTTAAGTCATCTATCCCATTTTCAGATACCTACTTGATAAACTAGCAACTTCCCAGTAGTTATTTTACGAATTAACCAAATTTGTTTCAAATGGACAACAGTGGGGGACTAATCACCCAAACATTTATTTTGAAACCTGAGTAAGAAATTCTCAATTAGGTAACAGAACTAAGAAAAACATGGCTAAAATATAGCCTCTATTCCCAGAACTACCCACTTAACCTCTATATAATAATGTCCAAATAATCATTTTTATCTGCTTGTAATTCTACTTCTCTATCTGGTCACAATTTTTTTTTAATTTATTTATTTGAGAGAGAGGCAGTGAGAGAACATGAGCGAGGAGAAGGTCAGAGGAAGAAGCAGACTCCCCGTGGAGCTGGGAGCCCGATGCGGGACTCCATCCCGGGTCTCCGGGATCATGACCTGAGCCAAAGGCAGTCGTCCAACCAAATGAGCCACCCAGGCGTCCCTATCTGGTCACAATTACTGAAAAAAGTTTTTAATCTCCCAAACAAGAAAATTATACAACTATAAATTATTCAGCAAAGAGATGTCTATTCCATAAAACAAGATACTATAGCATACAGTTCAAAGTTCAAGAAAACAAGAGGTGATATACTTCCAAAGCACAGAAACAGAAATGCTTCTTCCCTAACTAAAAGTATCATTTTCTTTAGCAGTTTTTCGAATTACATTTGTTCCCTTAACCTAGAAAACATTTTCCCTTCACATTAATCTTAACTCCCATTCACTTGACTATATATACTACTTGTCATTTTAAACTTAATTCATAAAAGAAAACAAATATATCTGCATAAGGATATTCACTCTTTGTAACAGGCTGAAAACCAACATGTCCAGCAATAGGAAATAATGTAAATAAATGAAAAGTACATCCATCCCAATATTTGAGGCAGCAGGTTTTTAAATGTAATTGATCTACATCTACTGGGATAGAAACATACATGTGATAAACTATTACATGTGGGGAAAAAAGCAAGTTACAAAATTTTATATAGTGTGAACCCAATTTCATGGAGGGGGGGTGGAAAACTGTTGGTAAATGCCCAGGGGAAAATCTGGAAGCATATTTACCAGTCTATTACCCATAAAATGAGGATTGGAGAACAGAAAATTTAAATAAGGTTTTATACTGCTTACTACTTATACTTCTGGCTTGTTTAGTATTTGCAAGAACTACAAATTTTTAAATAATTTTAAAGCCAATAAAGGGGAAAAGAAAAAAAAAGTTCAGACATCATCTTCCCAGGAGATAGGGTCTGGGAACCTTTTCCTCCACCCACACCAGCTTAATTACACATACGTCCTGTGCCCCTACAATACCTCATGCATGCCTCTACCACTGTCCATTTCTCTCACTTATCGGAGCTCCCTATAGCAGTACAGACACTCAAAATGTTTGTTGGGTCAAGAAATAAACTCCACAATTATTTACTCAGAAATATGTCAGAAACATTTTTCATTTACTTGTAACATTTATTTAACCTAGCTTTACTGAATCTTCAATTACTTTCAAGCATATTATTTGAAATGACCAGCTTAAGATTTGATTTAACCATTGATTTCTACTAAACATACAATTTGATAGAAACTTTATGTACATTCCTCAATTATTTTATTGTGCAATTGTACTAATTTACTTTTGTAAAACAACACTTTTTTATCAAGATTTTTTTTAAGTAATCTCTACACCCAATGTGGGGCTCAAACTCACAACCCTGAGATCAAGAGCCACATGTTCCACCAACTGAATCAGCCAGATGTCCCGTAAAACAACATTTTTTTTTAAGATTTTATTTATTTATTTGACAGAGCGAGTACAAGCAGGCGGAGTAGCAGGTAGAGGGAGAGGGAGAAGCAGGCTCCTCACTGAGCAAGGAGTCCAATATGGGGCCCAATCCCAGGACCCTGGGATCATGACCTGAGCTGAAGGCAGTTGCTTAATCTACTGAGCCAACCAGGTGCCCAAACAACATTTTAAAAGAGCGGTACAGGGGGCACCTGGGTGGCTCACTGGGTTAAGCCGCTGCCTTCGGCTCAGGTCATGATCTCGGGGTCCTGGGATCGAGTCCCGAATCAGGCTCTCTGCTCGGCAGGGAGTCTGCTTCCCTCTCTCTCTCTGTCTGCCTCTCTGCCTACTTGTGATCTCTGTCAAATAAATAAATAAAACCTTAAAAAAAAAAAAGAGCGGTACAAACACAAAAGGAAAAATGTGTTTCACCTGCATTTAAAAGTAAAGCCCTCTGTAATCATATATTCAAAAAATCTGAAACTTTATCTTAGAGGTTCTTCAACATTTCACCTTTTCTTAAAAAAAATCTGTTGGTCATCTAAGATGTGTGTGAAAACTCCTAGTAACAGCAGAACACATACATACACACACATACACACACAAAACTTGCAGTAATAGCTAAGTAGCTAATGTGTAAAGTAAACTAGTTAACTGAATATTCCTTAGTATAAAAAGAAAAGTATATGGAAAGATTATGATCTCAGTTCAAACTCTCCTCCACCACTCACTTATTTAGTATTTTATCTAAGTTTCTTCATCTGTAAAATGAGTAAAGAAATGCCTACTTAATTAAGTTGTAAAGGTTAAATCAGGGGCTGTTCCGTAGCACTGACCACAGTACATACCACACCACAAAGAATATTATCAATAAGAATCTCTTTCTCTCCTTTCTCTTATCCCTACATCCTGAGGTGAGTTTTGCCTCCCTATTACTTCTGTTCGGTAATGCAAGAGAACCATCCTGGAACATGTTTAATAACTGAATAAGCAAAATGAAACAATCTACACAAGTGTCCTTCAAATATTGCAAGAAAGATAATACTCCTTTTCAACTCTCCCAAATAACTATTGAGTATGTATAACGTTTATAAATGTGCAAGGTATTAGAAGCCGATATTATAGAAACCCTATCCCCCATAGCTTAAAACAATACAAATCATTAATTTTTTTTGAATTATTACATTTTTTTTTAATTTTTTAAAATTTATTCATTTGTCAGAGAGAGAGGGAGACGGATCACAGGCAGACAGAGTGGCAGGCAGAGGCAGAGGGAGAAGCAGGCTCCCTGCCGAGCAAGGAGCCCGATGTGGGACTCGATCCCAGGACACTGGGATCATGACCTGAGCCGAAGGCAGCCGCTTAACCAACTGAGCCACCCAGGCGTCCCTGAATTATTAAAATTTAAAAGTTTCATACACATTAACAATGTCCGAAAACATATGATTAAGTAGTAAAACATAAAATAACGTTAAAACAAAGGGGAAAAAAACAGAAAACAGTCAACAGAGTCACAGAGTCTCACAGGATTATTTTGAACAGAGTTCAGCAAACTACAGCCTGTCAGGCAAGATGGGACCATAACCTGTTTTTATACAGCCTGTGAGCTAAAAATGGTTTTTACATTATTTAACGGTTGGAAAAAAAACAAAAGCAGCTGCATATTTAATGACACAAGAAAATTGCTATTAAATCCAAATTCAGCATCCACAAATAAAGTTTTACGGAATCACAGCCAAGTTCATTCATTTAAATATTTTCTATGGCAGCCTTCCATGCAATAATGGCATGAAAGAGATGAATAGTTTAGAAAGACCATATAACCTACGAAGCCTAAAATATTTACTATTATCTGGCACTTTACAGGAAAGGTTTACTGACTTCTTGTAATGAATATTAAATACAAAAACGTAGGGATGCCTGGGTGGCTCAGTCGGTTAAATAGAAAAAAAAAATACAAAAACGTAAATGAAAATCCTTTCTCAAATACAAGATATATTCAGGGAAATAATTTTTAAAACTTAGTTCTGGTTCGCTGTACCTTCTAAGAAGCTGAATAAGCCTATAATTCAGAAAAATGTCACCTTACTTTTAATAACATCTTCATTCTTTAATCTATTCATGCATCACAGTTTTTTATGATCAACTCAGAAAGTTAACAAAAAACATAAAACTAGGGCACCTGGGTGGCTCAGTGGGTTAAAGCCTCTGCTTTTGGCTCAGGTCATGATCCCAAGGTCCTGGGATCGAGCCCCACATCGGGCTCTCTGCTCTGCGGAGAGCCTGCTTCCTCCTCTCTCTCTCTGCCTGCCTCTCTGCCTACTTGTTATCTCTGTCTGTAAAATAAATAAATAAAATCTTAAAAAAAAAAAAAAAAACATAAAACTAGAATAGAAAAAATTCTAGCAACAATTATTAACACTGAGACTTTTTTTTAAGTAGGCTCCACACCTAGCATGGAGTCCAGTGAGGGAATGGAAATCATGACCATGAGATCAAGACCTAAGCCAAGATCAAGTGGTGGACGCTCAACTGACTGAGCCACCCAAGCACCGCAACACTGAGACATTTCTAATCACATGGTGATCACTTTCAGCTGTGAATTAAATGAAGCTCTATGAGAAGCATAAAAATAGAATTCTCCCTACCCAGATAATTGCATACCCCTGATGTAGAAAAATCTTTTTTAAACCACTGTTTTGTTTTTAAAGTCAGAGTTTTGGGGTTTTTTAAAGATTTCATTTACTTGAGAGAGAGAGAGAGTGAGTGAGAGAGCACAAGCAGAGAGGAGGGGCAGAGGGAGAGGGAGAAGAAAACTCTCTGCTGAGCAGGGAGCCCGATGTGGGATTTGATCCCAAGACCCTGGGATCATGACCAGAGGTGAAGGCAGATGCTGAACCAACTGAGCCACCCAGGTGCCATTAAGCCACTGTTTTTATAAAATGATCTATAAAAATAAATAATATGAATAATATGAGCACTGTATTTTCTTTATAAAAGCAAATTATTTGAAACAGAAGTGTGAGGAAGAATTGTTGTAGCCATCCATTTGAGATCTTAAAAAAAAAAAAAGAAAAGCTAACCTCCACTCAAACCTCAGCAATTTCCTTAAAAATGGAATTAATAATAAGACTAGGTCACATGACAATACAATCTAAAATGTAACAGCAGCAGGTGCCTACATGGCTCAGTCATTAAATGGCTGTCTTCAGCTCAGGGTCCTGGGATGGAGTCCCACATCAGGCTCCCTGCTAGATGGGAAGCCTGCTTCTCCCTCTCCCACTTGTGTTCTCCCCCTGCTTGTGTTCCCTCTCTCACTGTGTCTCTCCGTCAAATAAATAAATAAAATCTTTTAGAAAAAAATAAGTAAATAAAATAAAATGTAACAGGATATTCCAGATCACTAATAAGCACATAAATATTAAAGATTAAGTAAACAATTAAAAAAGGATGAGGCTCTAAGTCATATATACCTTCTAAGGAATTAACAAAGATAAACTATAATATAGATTTTGAAACTAACATCTATATTCCTTGTTTTATATAAAAGATGTATTCCTAAAGTTTGCATATAGATTAAATAACCACTTAGATACCAGGAGGAGTTGCCTATATGTCCATCATGGCACCTACCATCCCCAGGCAACTTTCTCTTCCAGATCAACAGCTTTAACCACTGTGGGCAACGCTTGGCTATTCTGTGCAAAGGACAAAGCCTGGATCAGGAGTAGCCTGCTGACTGAAGGGCAGTCCCGTAACTCAAGAAATGACAAAACTAGGTAATCAAAACTTCTAGAGGTGGCTCGGTGGCTCTAAGATGAGATGGCTCCCTCTGCACTTTTGACCAGAAAACAGAAAGTACATACCCTGGAAAACTACTTTTTAAAATAAATTCCTTGGGCTGGGATGCTGGGTTATCAGTCGGTTAAGCGTCTGCCTTCAGCTCAGGTCCTAATTCCAGGGTCCTGGGATCAAGTTCCACATCAAGGCTCCTTGCTCGGCAGGGAGCCTATTTCTCCCTCTGCCTCTGCCCCTCTCCCTGCTTGCATTCTCTCTGACAAATAAATAAATAAAATCTTTTAAAATAAATCTCTCAGGGTGCCTGGGCAGCTTAGTCGGTTAAGCATCTGCCTTCAGCTCAGGTCATGATTGTGGGGGTTTTTGGATCAAGCCCCATGTCTGACTCCCTGCTTAGTGGGGAGTCTGCTACTCCCTGTCCCTCTGCCCTCCCCCTGCTTGGGCTCTCTTCTCTCTCTCTCTCTCCCCCTCTCTGATAAATAAAAATCTTGAAAAATTTTTTAAAATAAATCTCTCAATTCATTTTGTAGGGGACCTGGGTGGCTCAGTGGGTTAACCCTCTGCCTTCCACTCAGGTCATGATCTCAGGGTCCTGCGATCGAGCCCTGTATCGGGCTCTCTACTCAGCAGGGAGCCTGCTTCCCCCTCTCTCTCTGCCTGCCTCTCTGTGTACTTGTGATTTTTCTCTGTCAAATAAATAAACAATTTTTAAAAATCATTTGTAACGTGAATGGTCACCTCTTACTTTGTTAGTAAGTTCTGGGTCCTTTAGAATTGGGTCTCTCTAACATGCTAAGAGGCAATGGAATGAGATTTTATTAACTGCCATATTTTAATTCTATATTTTACTTCTTACACTAGCTATGTAACATCAAAGAAGTTCTTTTGTATTTCAATTTCACTTACAAAATACAGATAACAATTCTCCCATAAAGCTATATGACAAGGTTATGGACATTGGGGAGGGTAAGTGCTATGGTGAGTGCCATGAAATGTGTAAGCCTGATGATTCACAGACCTGTACCCCTGGGGCAAATATGTTAATAAAAATAATTATTTTTAAAAAGCTATATGACAAATTTCAAAATACATATAAAAATTTTAGCACAGTGACTGACATTCAGTAAGTAACCAATAAATGCCAGCTATAATAATCTATAATGTTAAAGGAAATACACAATCTCTTTTCATTTTCATTTTATGGGAACAAAAGGGAAGGAAACAGTAAAGAGATTAAGTTATCACGTATTTCAAACATGAATTTGAAATGGCTTGAAAAAGGAGCAAAAAAAGTTAAAACAGGCCTATGATCAACAAATAAAAATAAAACAGCAAGTCCAAATTCTAAGCACTTCAATACTCTTGCCCTTTTCCAAAACTTCTATGTCAAATACACTTTTCCTAACTTCTTCATTACTTCAGTCTGAGCCACAGTGCTACACAATATGGTAGGATATTTTTGAAAACCCACTTTGTTTTCCAAGGTCGTCAAGGTCAGTTCTGACTCTTCTAAGAACAAAGAGAGCCAACTATGCAATCAATACAAAAAAAGTATCAAGGCTCTGAATGTATGCTTATTACATAAAAATATTAAGCCACCATTTTTTAAAAGACTGAGCTTTTATTTTTGAGATCAGTCTCAATGAAATTAAAAGGTCTTTCTTGCTCAAATACTCCATTAGAAATGTTTTAACTGCTCCTATGTACTCAGACTGGTCTACTAAGCGACACTGGAAAGATCCATGAGAAATTCTATCCTGTGATGGGTAAGAGAATGGCAAAAAAGACAGACTAGAAATGGAAACCAAAAGTTTAGTCTCTCTTCCAACTAACATGAGTTCCTGAGAACATAATTTAATCTCTCCAAACCTCAGTTTTCTCCTCCATAAAAAGTGAGGAATGGACTGGATCATCTTTAATATCAACTCCAGATCTTAAAAATCAATTATTCTAGAGTAAGCATTGAAGGGGAGCCTGGGTGGCTCAGTGGGTTAAAGCCTCTGCCTTCCACTCAGGTCATGATCTCAGGGTCCTGGGATCAAGCCCCACATTGGGCTCTCTGCTCAGCGGGGAGCCTTCTTCCTCCTCTCTCTCTGCCTGCCTCTCTGCCTACTTGTGATTTCTGTCTGTCAAATGAATAAATAAAATCTTGGGACGCCTGTGTGGCTCAGTTGCTTGGACGACTGCCTTCAGCTCAGGTCATGATCCCGGAGACCCGGGATCGAGTCCCGCATCAGGCTCCCAGCTCCACGGGGAGTCTGCTTCTCCCTCTGACCTTCTCCTCGCTCATGCTCTCTCACTGCCTCTCTCTCAAAAATAAATAAATAAAATCTTTAAAAAAAAATTTTTTTTTAATGAATAAAATCTTAAAAAAAAAAAAAAAAAGAATAAGTATTCAAAGGAAAATCAGAACCTGGATTTGATTATCTTCTCCCAAGCAAGAATTCCTCCACGTCCCCATTCGTGCTTTCAAAAGAGTTAGAAAAAAAAGAAAAACTTATAAACCATGAAAAACCCTCACCAAAATTTATATTGTTAAGTTTCATTCATCCTTTTCAAAAGCCTCCTTTATGTACTTCTTAAAAGATAATAAATATCAGGGAAAACGGTGGGGTTTTTTTGTAAAATTTCTCATTTGGCTTAACATTTTAGGGGAAAAAAAGATTTTATCTTCTTTCCACACATGTATCTTTCTCAATTTTTTAAAAGTACCCTCCACACCCAGCATGGAGCCCAGTACAGGGCTTGAACTCATGATCCCAAGTTCAGGACTTGAACTGAGATCAAGAGTCAGATGCTTACCAGACTGAGCCACCCAGGCGCCCTCACACATGTATCTTTCTAAGTGAGCTCCATTATATTTCTTTTCTAAAGATTGTAAACATTATTCTGCCATTTTCCTGCCAAGAAAAGAAATTTTTTTTAAAGTAGTTTAAAAAAATGTACTCTTCTCCCCTTATGTTCTCACCTGCCAATACAGCATTCAAAATAAAACCATTCAAGCCAGCATGTAATTGAAAAAGCAACCGAACTACAGCCCAAGTTAGAGATGCAAGCAGTATGGTTCCAGTGAATGAATAGTACACACTCATTATTGAGTCAATAACCCTATGAGTCCAAGCTCAAAAAAAAAAGGTAACACTCTTAAAATATTTTCAAGGTCATCATACTGTGTAGAGAAGTGTGGATGGAAGAAGGGGGACATACAGAAGCATCTGTTCCTAGGGCTCCAGATTCTCTTCCTTAACAGGGGTCACGTGGATCTATATACAAAGTTATTTTTTTAATCATGTGCAGTAGCAAATACTCACTATTTACAGGAAATTTGTGTAAAGAAATACTAATAATGTTTTATTTTATTCAGATAGGGAATTATATTTTTTCCCTCAGAAAAAATCAGTACTATGTTAGAAAGCTATGTTTCCATTTCACCCTCCTCCTCCAACAGCCTGAATTTCTTGTCCAGGCAGTTAGCATAGTCAAGCAGGTGAAATGCCACTATAACCGCAGCAGCAATTAATATCATCCTACTGTGCCATAAAAGAAGGTGGTGGAAGAAGGGATGGCCTATCTATTATGCTGGGAATCAATAAACCAACACTATTGGGTGACTGGGTGACAGTCTCTTTAAGTTTTCACAGTAGGAGGTGTAAAGCTAAAATGAAGATACTAGGCATCTAAAGAGGCGTAAGGTCACTTTAATGAGGAAAAAAAGAGGGCTAAGGAAAAAAACTACAAATTTAGAGACTACTACATAATGTTGCCTTCAACCAGGCCCAGAAAAAATAAAAGCTGAAGAAAAGGTATTTCTGTCTTGGGGCGCCTGGGTGGCTCAGTGGGTTAAGCCTCTGCCTTCGGCTCAAGTCATGATCCCAGGGTCCTGGAATCGAGCCCCGCATCGGGCTCTCTGCTCAGCCGGGAGCCTGCTTCCTCCCTCTCTCTCTGCCTGCTTCTCTGCCTACTTGTGATCTCTGTCAAATAAATAAATAAAATCTTTAAAAAAAAAAAAAGTATTTCTCTTGAAATCACAATAAACTTAGGAAGCTATCCGCCCCCCAAAAAATTTTTACATTGACTTTCTACAAAGGCTGTCCATTCCCAAGAATCTTATCACTGCAGTATATTTAGACATGCTAGGAAAATAAAATAGTTACCATCACTGTTTAAAGAATTAAAATGTTGAACCAAAGCAGTTAAACTGCAATGCTTATCGCATCAGCGGTGTGTCATGGTCCACACCTTTACGGAGAAGAGAGCACTGTAAATTTCATGGTTTATAACAAGGGAGAGTAGATATCTATGAGGAAAGAATACTGTGACTGATAATTCTGTCAGGATGACCAAGTATTTCAAATAAGATGGGACTGTCAGCAGACTCATAATGGAAGAAAGGAGCAAGATAGTAGGGACATCTAGGGCCAAGCCCAGACAAAATTGTCAAAAATTATCATCAGAGACCATATTCCCCCTTTCATGAACATTCACCTTCATCCTTTTCAGAACTGGAAATGATACTTAAGCAACAGGATTTCCTGCAAATCAGAGCAGGTAAATAACTGCATATTGGGTCTTTCAGGGTTTTGTCTATGACATATCTTAGGCTGCTGAACAAATCCCATCTATAACTTTTCCAGGCTTCGCCATTAACAAAAGAATCTTAGTACATAATGAAAATAATTTTGCCACAGATGTTCACTGTATTTTACAATCTGCCTGGGGCACCTGAACGTATGATATAGCAGTTGTTATATTAAGAACACAAAGTAGTAATATGAACTAATAAAGAGAAAAACCAATAACAGGAAATGAGCTATAACAGAATCTTGAATTGGAAGAAACCTTAGCAAACTGCTGAATGTCAGAACTGTTTAATGAAAGTAGAGCAGCTGTGTTTAGAAAGTATTTCATGTAGTATTTCATCTCCATTAAAACCCTGCAATTTTACAAGATCTGTAAACAGGATGCAGAAGAATACAAATTTAAGAGCCTAATAAAGAGAGGCTCAGGGTTTTAAAGACACTGTTCACACAGTAAATTTGTGACACTGAAGTGCCTTCTTCTCAGTGGAATGAGCACCTTCCCACCACCACCTCCACAAAGCACCCTATGTTCACATCAAATAGACCACGTGGCACTCAATATGACAACTCAGCTTTTGGTCCTGTTGCCTAAACTGAGAAACGTGAGCAGAGACTATGATCTAGTTAGCTATCTATCCCTAGTTTATCGAGTTACCAAGTAAATATTTGTTTACTAGACGGACAGATGCAGCACTAAGGAAAATTACATAATTTGTGGGCCCAAGACCACTCATGATAGTTACACCTGCATCTCAGTGTACGTGTATTTACATGTAACTTTCCAGTTCCCCTTTGCTTCAGGTTTTAGTTATTCTAATCTGCCTCTACAGCTTCATATAGATGTTACCATAAAACCCTTTAAAGAAAATAAAAGAAAAAAGAATACACAAATAATTGCAAAAATGTCAAAATGTAGACTTACAACAAAAGAAGAAAATGTCAGTTCTTTCCACATACAAGGATGAGCCTATATACCTTTACCTAGCCATTATTATAATACCTATAATTTCTTTTAAAGTTAAGAGAAACAGGAATTTCTTGTAATATAACACTCCAGATAGAATGTACACTAATAAGATTTGGATTTCTAAAACAGGCTGTGAAAGAAACCTCAAAGGATCCAAGGAAGAATTCATGTAACACCATCACAAAATAACACTACTGTGATTCCATAACTACATTCAATTTATAAATCAAATAGAATCCTTTGACATTCCAAAAGAAGAATCAGAATAGTTACAATAAAGTGGGGGGAAATTTTTTTAAGCAATTTTTTAAAAAAAAAACAGTACTAGAAAAATTTAGACAAATGAAGAAATGAGATTTCCCTTCCTTTTCCCTACCAACAAACAGGAGCAAATATCTATTGCTTGGGATATGCAGATGAAATAAACAAAGAACCTTGCCCTCCTAGATCTTACACTGGAAGAGGAAGACAGTCCATAAACAACAAACATAATAAATAAGCCATTTAGATAGTACTCTAATAGGTGTTAAGTGCTATTAAAAAAGGGGAGGGGCCTGGGTGGCTCAGTGGGTTAAAGCCTCTGCCTTCCACTCAGGTCATGATCCCAGGGTCCTGGGATCAAGCCCCGCATCAGGCACTCTGCTCAGCAGGGAGCCTTCCCCTCCTCTCTCTCTGCCTTCCTCTCTGACTACTTGTAATCTCTGTCTATCAAATAAATAAATAAAATATTTTAAAAATAATAATAAATAAATAAATAAAATATTTTTAAAAATTAAAAAAAACAAAAAAGGATCAGGGCGCCTGGGTAGCTCAATGGGCTAAGTCTCTGCAATCAGCTCAGGTCATGATCTCAGGGTCCTGGGATCAAGCCCCACATCGAGCTCTCTGTTCAGCAGGGATCCCACTTCCCCCCCTCTCTCTGCCTACTTGTGATCTCTGTCAAATAAATAAATAAAACCTTAAAAAAAAAAGTCTATGGCCTAGTAGGCCAATGATAAAGATTCAAAGTAAAATGGGAACCACCGAAGGGTCTAAAGCAGGGAAGAGACACAATATGACTTATTTTTGTAAAAATCACTCTGGCTACTGTATGGAGAAGATGGAAGATGGTAAGGAAACAAAAAGGGGGGGGGGGCAAAGAGACCAATTAGGAAGCTACAGATCATCCAAGTAGGCGGTGAAGGTAGCTTAAACTAAACACTAGTCACTGGTAAGAGTGAAAGGAAAAAAAAAAAAGCTAATCTGGATATATTTTGAAGGTAGAGCTAAGAGGATTTCCTCATGAACTGGATGTGGTGTGTGAGCACATGCATACATATGCCAGTGAGCAGGTAAATGTGAAATTAAGGATGAATTCCAAGTTTTAAGCAGCAACAATCAAAAAGATAGCATTGCAACCAACTAAGATGGTAACATGAGTAGAACAGGTCTGGGGAGAAAAGAACTGTTCAGGTTTGGACTTGATCTGAAATATTTATTAGATATACAAGTGGTGACATCAAGTAGGTAGATAAATGTAAATCTAGAGTTTAAGTGTCTAAGCTGGGGATGTAAGTTTAGGATTCATGAACATACAGTATTTACAAGCTGTGAGACTGAATATTGTTGAAAAAAGTAAAGATAAAAAAATAATTTAAGGACTGAGGTCTTGGGAAAGTCCAGTATTAAAGGTCAGGCAAAAACAAGGAGAAATAGAAAAAGGAACAGAGGGACGCCTGGGTGGCTCAGCTGGTTAAGCGGCTGCCTTCGGCTCAGGTCATGATCCCAGCATCCTAGGATCGAGTCCCACATTGGGCTCCTTGCTCGACAGAGAGCCTGCTTCTCCCTCTGCCTCTGCCTGCCACTCTGTCTGCCTGTGCTCGCTCTCTCTCTCTCTCTGACAAATAAATAAATAAAATCTTTTTTAAAAATTTAAAAAAAAAAAAGAAAAAGGAACAGAAGATAAGAGGAAAACTAAGAGAATGGTGTAGAAGGGAAGTGGAAAAAAAATGTAACAGGGAGAAAGAAGTGATCAACTATGTCAAAAGCTACCGACAGATCAAATAAGGGCTGAAAATAAACATAAATTTTAAGTCGAGTCAAAATGGTTAGGAAAACAATGTTTTTTTTTTTTTTAGGAAAACAATTTTTAAATGTTGAAAAACACTTCTGGCCTGAACCAAGGGTGTGCTCCTATGGAAAAGTTAATTTAATACTTTAAATAGAAGTTTGGAAAATTTTCTAGGAATATAAGGCACATGAAACTAAAATGAAAAAAACAAAATCCCAAATAGAAACTGAAAATGCATTTTAACAATCAACAAGGACGACAAGTAGGTAAGTTCCTCTCTTTCCCTTTTCATTCTCAAGCCCTCCCTGGAAGATAAAGGTAATTAATTAGACGAAAAAGAAATCTTCACATTCTTTCTTAGGAAGTCTAGGGCAAAACTTCTACTGCCACTCATAATATTAAACACAATCTAACTCCTACAAATACAAGGACAGCTAATCCACCTCTAACTCCTCATGAGACGATATACATATCAAAATCTGTGCTTGTCTTTCTATAAAATTAGGACTGATTTTATTCTATGACTCATTTTGTGTAGCTACAGCTTTGTTATCCTTTGCTGATAAATTTTCAAAATTAAAAACAACACATATATACAAGACCAATCACTTCACACTAATTTCATTAACTCTTTAGGCATAGGTTATAATTCCATCCCACAAATTCAGCAGTAAACAAAACTAGAAGTCTGGGTTACCTTCGGATGAATAATCTAGCTACAGTAACCTTAATACAATCATATTACCTATACTGCTAAAAAATCAAGAATCTTTATACTTCAAATTTTATTTTCTATCAGCAAGTCATCATCCTTGCGTTTAACCACCCTTATATTCTAAAGGAGATTGTGCAACTTACATAAGAGATTGTACAACTTCAGTAATATGTATATTTAAGATGAGCATTTATTCATATTCCATAGTTCATCAAGAGATCTAGAATCCACTCATTTACAATGTCTAAGAAAGGATTACAGATACAATGGATGCCCATTAAACACCTGTGGACCTACAGCATCTTGGCTGCACATTCTTGGTGATACCTACTGTTACCAACTAAATAACAGAAAAATATTCAAAGACATCAGATGACTTGACTAAGAGAACTAAATAAGCCAATATGTACAATGATGATGTATTTACCTTCAGAGAACTGCTAATGTCACACTTTCAAGGAGGTATAAACTGAGATAGTTTAAAATATTTTGTGTTTAATATAAGTTCAAAATATTTTGTGTTTAACACCATTAAAGGGAAAAGAAACACAAACTACTACTTAAACTTCACAAACTTAGGAACTAGCTTAAATCTTAGTTGTCCTATGTGATGACATGCAGCATATCTAAATCTGTGTCTAACAACCATCTCATAAAAGGATTTCTACTGGAGTCTCAAAATACTTGCTGACACATCTATTTTGAGTTTAATGCCATTGGAATGGAAATACACATGTATGTGATGCACACTAAAATCTAGACTATATCAAGATGCTAATAAGAAAGTCTCCTGGGTAAGTGTAACCACACCTATCCCTGACCAAATAATGAGCATGTCAAAATACAGACTCCTAGATCCCTATCCCACTCACTCTGACATACTTTAATCTTCTCTAAGCTCCAACGTAAATCTAGAAGGCAGTCAGCCACAGGGAACGTCACTACCCTCAAGGTCAAAAATGAAAATACACTGCAACACATCAACTTTTTCTTTTAAAACACACAGCATTTTTTTAAAAAATATTTTATTTATTCATTTGAGACAGAGAGATAGAGAACAAGCAGGGGGAGAGGCAGTGGGATAGGGAGAAGCAGGCTCCCTGCTGAGCCAGCAGCCCAATTCGGGGTTTGATCCCAGGACCCTGGGATTATAACATGAGCTGAAGACAGATGCTTAACAATCTGAGTCACCCAGGCACCCTAAACACATAGCATTTTAAACAAGAAGATATCATACATATGTTAGTAAGTTGGAAGCAGAAATTACCTAGTTTTAGGGCGCCTGGGTGGCTCAGTTGGCTAAGCAACTGCCTTCGGCTCAGGTCATGATCCCCGAGTCCTGGGATCGAATCCCACATCGGGCTCCCAGCTCCATGGGGAGCCTGATTCTCCCTCTGACCTCCCCTCTCATGCTCTCTCACTCTATCTCTCTCTCAAATAAATAAATAAAATCTTTTTTTAAAAAAAATTTTTTTAAGAAATTACCTAGTTTTAAAATTCTAGTGACTATCTTAAACTATTATTACTGTGTCCAACACTGCTAAAGAAAAGTAAAAAGCATGTTTCTTAAGGAAACAGCCCAACACTAAATAGATGTATTTACTTTATGAATATTGAGTTGTGTCAGATTTTGATGAGGCTATATTATTTAAATCTACAGGAATAAATCCACATTCCTGAAGGGTAGTCATTCCCAGTGGCAAGTGTTAAGATAGTTCCATCATCAGGACAAGACCAGTAACAAAAACAGCAGTGTCCACTGAAAAACAAACGCCAAGCCTGAGTGGCTCAGTCGATTAAGCATCTAAGCGACTCTTGATTTCTGCCCAGGTCATGATCTCAGAGTCCTGAGTCTGTGCCCCATGTTGGGCTCCCTGCTAGGCATGGAGACTGCTTAAGATTCTTTCTCTCCCACTCCCTCTGCCCCGCCCCTCCCCCCAAAAAGAACAGCAAACACATAAGGTGGGAATGGGGAGTTATTGTTAATTGGTACAGAGTTTCATTTCTGCAAGATGGAAAAAGATTCTGAAGATGGATACTCCTAATAGGTATATAAACAAGTGTATTTTAATACCACTAAAGTATGCACTCAAAAATAGTTAAGACAGGGGCGCCTGGGTGGCTCAGTGGGTTAAAGCCTCTGCCTTCGGCTCAGGTCATGATCCCGGGGTCCTGGGGTCAAGGCCCGCATGGGGCTCTCTGCTCAAGGGGGAGCATGCTTCCCTTCCTCTCTCTCTGCCTACCTCTCTGCCTACTTGTGATCTCTGTCTATCAAATAAATATTTTTTTAAAAATAGTTAAGACAGTACATTTTATGTTATACATACTTTAACCACCATAAAAATGGAAAAAAGTACAAATATCTACACATTAAAAGACACCATACACATTTAGCTATTTCCTTAATAATCTCTAATCTTCAGTCTTTTGCCTGTGACAGCCATATTCTTAGTACAGCCCAATTTCATAGAATTTTCTAGGTCAAACAGCTGAGGGATTTACAGATAATTAACATAATAATTATGCAGCATTAAAACTCACAGTGCATGTCAAAATTTGTTTTAAAGCTAGGTCTTAGGACGCCTGGGTGGCTCAGTTGGTTGAGCGGCTGCCTTCGGCTTGGCTCATGATCCCAGCGTCCTGGGATCGAGTCCCACGTCCGGCTCCTTGCTCAGCAGGGAGCCTGCTTCTCCCTCTGCCTCTGCCTGCCACTCTCTCTGCCTGTGCTCACGCTCTCTCTCCTCTCTCTCTGACAAATAAATTTTTAAAAAAAATTAAAGCTAGGTCTTGATGGTAAAGGATTACATCTTATACTACATAAACCTGCTGGTCAATTACTTAAAAATCTATGCTTTAACTTAAAAATAAAAATCAGCATACTCTATTAAGTAAGGTAGCATAACTTTCTGCTCAGAATATAAAATTTGAAAGTCTGAACAGTAACGAGCAGAGAGTTAAGCCCTTTTCAGATGTACAAAGTTTTTGTAAAATTAATCTTGACAAGAACAACAAATTAAGACCATAATGCCTGAAATCAGTGGTAATTGTAAAATCAACCTCAAAGATAGTAACAAAAATAAGACTGTAACAACTACTTTTGAAATCAAATTTTTTTATGTTCCAATAATTTACTTATGGAAACAATTTGAATTTCATATAATTTTCATGTCATAAATACTGTGTTAATTCCAGTATACTTAGCAT
>PISX010008294.1:0-82997 GCA_004024625.1 Mellivora capensis | reverse complement strand
AAAAAAAAAAAAAAAATTAAAAATGGAGGGAGGGAGAAGTGGGAGGATCCTGGGAAACAAAAGGGGTAGGGCTGTGAGGGCTGCTGGGTGTGGGGATTTCAGGAAGAGCCAAGCAGAGGGGAAATGAGGGTGGATGACTGCTGAGCCGTTGGAAGGGGGCAGGCTTGGAGGGCCTTAGGGATGAGGCTTTCTAAGCCTGGTTGCGGATCAGAATCACCTGATGCGCTGGAGGAAAAAACACCGATTCCCGGCTTAATCGCAGCCACGGTGGAGGAGGCTCTGTGGGGGAGGTCCAGCAATCTGCATTTTAAGCAGCTCCCCCAGGCGCATTTGAGAAGCGACCGGGTTTGGAAAGTCTCGCCCCAGTAGACTATTCCGGAGAGGGGGAGGAAGAGATTTTAGCTCCTCTAATAGGGACTCCTAAAAACAAGGAGCTCAGGGAGTGTGCCCATATTGAGGGCCCTCTTCCCCACTGGTCTGGAGAGAGGGAAAAGGATAGAAGGCGGTGATCTCTGTCATCTCCGCTCCTGCTTTTTTTTTTTTTTTTTTTTGGTCATCTTCTGCTCCTGCCCAGCCCAACTAATCAAAATCAGATGGGTGAAGGTTCTTCAGGAACTGGTCCCCCTTACCGGTTTTTCCCTGTGGCTGATTTAGAAGACCTACTTTCTGTAGGCCATGTAACTGTCCAAAGAATGTGGGAACCACACCTTCGTGGTTGTCACTTCCCCTGTCACTTCCACTTTACATAATCCTGTAAATAGCTGTCCCTCTGGAGCTACACCATCAAGGACTTCAACCCAGTGCATGGGGCAACATCCTAGGATTGTAATTTGCAAAGTCATTGTGAGGAATGCAGGCCTGTGCACAGAAACACAAAACTCCGGGGAGTCAGGTGACCTGAGTTCTAATCCTGGTTGGATTACTGACTAGCTGTGTGACCTGGTGCAAAGCATTGTTCCCTCTCTGGGCCTTAGTTGTCCCTCTGAAAAATGCTAAGGATGGCCCCCCATCGTGAGATCTCAGTCTCTACCCTGTGATATCATCCCGTGAGCCCATGAATATGTGACATCACGTGCAAATGATCGTTCATATTATAGAGGATTCTTAAAAATTACTCATTCCAGCGCCCATCATTCCATGCACGGCGCTTTTGTGGATACTGGGAATACAGCTGTGAGCAAAACAGACACACATCTGTGCTCATGGAGCTTACATTCTAGTGAAGATACTTTCTGGTGAATAATCTCTATTCTCCAAAGACATTTAATGCTCCCCTTGAGCCATGTTTTAGTGTTCTGTGACCATAATCTCTGGAGTGGCACAATCCAAACTAGAACAACTGGCCTGGTTTCAAGTACTAGGCTACCATGTCCACTAGAAGTATATCTATTTATATACACACACATTTGTGAAAACTGTGACATGGGTTCTTTTTTTTCTTTTTTAACCTTCGTTAGACACGATAGCATACAATGAAGATCGCAAGCAACCGGTTTTCTTTTGAACCTTATTTGCATTTAAAAGTTGGTCATACATTTTGTGTAATTGGTTAAAAAAAATTCCTAGGGAATTGAGGTTTCCAGTGAGCGGGCCATATTGAAATTTGATCTCATACTTGGCATTACGGTTACCTACAAACTTTAATGTCAGAGTTGCTACCCAGTCTACCTGAGGGAAACAACACACAGTTGAAAGTACACTGGCTTCTTTTCCTTTACTTGTGCAATATTTAAATAAGTCTACACATCCGCTTTAAGTACCTGCAGAATAATTCACTCTCAGACAAAAGTTCAGTATAATATTATATATAATGGGATTCTAATGTTTTATATAATTTATAAGGTTATTTGGGGATATTGATTCAGTCTTTTTTTTTTCCCCCGTGAAAGTCTAAAGTGTTTTGAGTCTTCACGCTCACCGGAGTGATGGAGCTGATCTCCTCTGCTACCTCTTTACTGACAGTTTTGGTTATGTAACATGGGAATAGATTTCTGGACCACTGGTACTCTTATCAAATGATTACTGCTGCAGATGCCACATGTTTAACACAGTCTCACAACCAAAGATCACTACGAGATACTTTGGACTCATTTAAACAAATCAGAATACATTTCATAAGGAAGTGTTTTCATTTATGCCTCAGTACCTACTATCTTAAGGAGCCATAACTTTCACTGATGTAACCCAAATGCCTAGAACCGAGACAGGCTCTGGGTTCAACATCCTCAGTGAATTCTGACCCTTGGATTCAGTATTATCTTGGATGATTTCCCACCACCCCACCCCCCATCCCGCCCCAGCAGATAATCATTTGTGGCTCGTTTTATTAGCTATTTGAGAATCACAGGAAACAGATGATAACGTTTAGCATATTGATTCGTAAGAGTCTGATGACAACAGGACCTTTGGGATCCACCACATAATGGGGAAAGCATCAACATCACTTCTGGTTTCCACACGGAATTTGACACTGCCAAAGGGGGTGGTCTTTGTTGATGGGGAAGGAAGCCATTTTCTGAGTATGAACCACGGAGAAATTGACTGTCTAATAAAGAATTGGTCTTTGGTTTTGTTTGTTTTTTAAGAGGGGCCATACGGGGTCTTTGCTGGAAGAGACGCATCCCGGGGCCTTGCCACGTTTTGCCTGGATAAGGAAGCACTGAAGGACGAGTACGATGACCTTTCTGACCTCACTCCTGCCCAGCAGGAGACCCTGAGTGACTGGGACTCTCAGTTCACTTGTAAGCATTTTTTAACAAATTGTGCCTGGATCAAATTTCTACCAGTAATGGGATTCACAGCAGTACAATAGTTACTACTAAGCAGCCTGAAACTGGGGAGCATTTTGATAGGCTCCTGAATCTTGGACAGATCAAGTTCATGGCTTGGAGTAATTGCAGCAATGCTGAGTCACTTGCTGTGCTTGCTTCCATTTTTGAGCTAGTTCTCTATGGGAACTTGAGTTTCTTTTTTTTTTTTTTTTAAGATTTTATTTATTTTTATTTGACAGAGATCACAAGTAGGCAGAGAAGCAGGCTCCCTGCTGAGCAGAAAGCCTGATGTGGGGCTCAATCCCAGGACGCTGGGATCATGACCCGAGCCGAAGGCAGAGGCTTAACCCACTGAGCCACCCAGGTGCCCCGGAACTTGGGCACCTGTTCTTTAAGTCTTTCGACAGTTTCGCCTGGATTCCACACTAGGATTTGGTGTTTGGTGTGTAGGGGAAAGGCTCTGTAGGGTACAGAGAGAGGGACTGGCAGAAGTCTTTTTTTTTAAAGATTTTATTTATTTAGGGGCGCCTGGGTGGCTCAGTGGGTTAAGCTGCTGCCTTATGCTCAGGTCATGATCTCAGGGTCCTGGGATCGAGTCGCATCGGGCTCTCTGCTCAGCGGGGAGCCTGCTTCCCTCTCTCTCTGCCTGCCTCTCTGTCTACTGTGATCTCTCTCTGTCAAATAAATAAATAAAATCTTTAAAAAAAAAAGATTTTATTTATTTATTTGCCAGGCAGAGAGGCAGGCAGAGAGAGAGGAAGGGAAGCAGGCTCCCCGCCCAGCAGAGAGCCTGACGTGGGGCTCGATCCCAGGACCCTGGAATCATGACCCGAGCCGAAGGCAGAGGCTTTAACCCACTGAGCCACCCAGGCGCCCCGGGATTGGCAGAAGTCTTACTGTTTAAAAGCAGCCCACATTTCTGTTGAAGAATAGGAGACTTGTCTTCTGCTACCAAACAGCTTCTCTCTGAATCAAATTGAGCCTAACTATAGGCCTCATCTACAAATGATGCTTATAATCTGCCCAGCAACAGTGGTGTCTGCATTTTTAAAAAGAGAGGAAAAAAGGAGCCCCTTGTTTCCTGGCTTATGCTCCAAGGCTGAGGTCTTTGGGAGGAGGGGGGGAATGAGGATGGGGGCTAAGTTCCAACCTTGAGGCTTGAGGAATTGGCTTTTGTCAAACCGAAGTGTCTAATGATCACTTTAGTGATGCTGCACTAAGAATTTGACTAATCGTTCCCAGCTTTGATGGTATATAAAGACCATGACCCGTGCTTACAGATTTGTTATTTTACAGTGCATATTCTCTGTTTGCTCTTCTCTATAGCCAGTTAAATATTACTGACTCTTTTGGCTAAACCCCACCATTTTCTTTGAAAATACTGCTGACTTCAGAGTTTCTGGGTTGATCATTAGCCAGCTGTGGTTCCACCTTTAGGTTTCGGGTCCCAAGCAGACAGAAGTAGAGCTTTCAAGTCTAGAGGCAGGTCTTTTTACTTCGGAAACATAATTCAGCTACCTAACATCACCCCTGATTTTTTTTTGGTGGGGGCTATCCTAAGGATGCCTTTGAAAACAGATTCTTCCGTGTGGGACCAACCCGTTGTAATTTCTAACTTACACAGCTCTCTCTTCTAGAGCTTGCCTTTGTCAAGGAGGCGAAGCCTAGGTCAGAACGTTCTCCCCCTTAAACCAAGACACCCCCAGATCCCCTGGTGCCCTTTGAGCTCCACTCAAGCCTGGCGTGGGAGCCCCTTAAAGCAGGTTGCCGGGCGCTGCCTGCCCTGTGTTTGTTGTGTGGTCCCGAGCACCCTGGGGACCTTTATAACACGTTCCAATAGGGAAGTTCCCATTGTTCTCGGTGATTATTTTGCACAAAAGCAGGTCTGGCTACCTGGTTAGACAGGTTGGTTACTCCTCTCTAATTCCTACCCATACGCAGAAAGGGGAGACTCTTGGCCTGGGACAGCGATAGGATTAACCCCACGTTAGGTGGGCCCCAAGAATGCTGCCAGCCGGCGGGCGGGGGGGTGGTGGTCTGCTGGCTCTACCCCTTCTCACCTCTTTTTGAAAAGTGTTTTACTTCAATTCAGTTTAGTTGACCTATACCGTAGTACAGTAGTTTCAGAGGTAGAGTTCAGCGGTTCATCACACCGAGTGCTCAGCCTATCGCGTGCCCTTCTTTACACCCTCCGCCCGGTTCCCCTCCAGCAGCCCTCAGTTTGTTCTTTGCCATTCAGAGTCTCTTACGCTTGGCCTTTCTGTTTTCGCCTTATTTTGTCCTCCCCTTCCTCTATGTCCACCTGTTTTGTTTCTTAAATTCCACATATGAAATCATGTGGTATTCATCTTTCTCTGACTTATTTCGCTTAGCCTAATACCCTGTAGTTCTACCCACGTCATTGCAAATGGCAAGGTGTCATTCTTTTCGATGGCTGGGTTTCTGGTCTGCGCTCTTAGATCTGTTTCCTCCCATGCTCTCCTGCCTCCTTAACCACTTGCTTTAACTGCTATGCATAGCTTTTTCCTTGCGTCGGGGAAAAAGACATGGGTCTCCTGCTTTCCTCCATCCACCGGACTCCTCACCCCTTCCCTCCACCGTCAGCCGCCTGCGAAGTGCTCGCCCCTAACCACTGCTTCGTTTCCTCCGCGCACCTCCTTAACTCCTGCTGCCATTTCCAGCCCCATGATTCCACTGGGCTGCTCCTTCTCTGAGCTTTCCAGGGACCTGTTTCTTGCCAGCAGTAACCTGACTTGTCCAGCCCTTGCCCTGGATTTCCTGTCGCATGCCCTCCCCACCCCACCCCCGCCGAGGGTCTCTGTCTCCAGAGTCCCTGGGTTGGTCCATGGGAGCTCCAGTTTTAACTTCATTAACTCACGCTTCCAGTTTTCCTTTAAAGTAGCTCATACCCTTGCCTTTCCGTTCCCATGGACACCCCAGTACCGGCTCTTGTTCCTTCACACGCAGACCTACCCGCTGGCCTCCTGAGCAGCCTGCACCTGCTCTCCTCTCCAGAATCCGCCCAGTAACGCCCCTGCCACCCCGTGTGTGCCAGAGCACTGGCTTCCTTTGTCTTAAACCCCTGCCACCAATAGGATCAAGTCCAAACTCTTCAGGCTGGCTTTCCACAACCTTCATGCTACACTGCTTCTCCACCCTCACCCCCACTCTGTCGCTGTCAGCTTGCTCCCCAGATCTGTTTGGCCTCGCCGGCCTGCCTTTGTACATGGCATTGTCACTTTCTGGAAGCCCCTCTTGCCTCAGGTCCTTCCATGCATTATCCAACACACAGCCGCCTTCGTCAGGTGTTCGGAAGCCCTCCTAATGACTCCTCCCGAGCCCTTGCTCTTCTCACCGCCCCCCTGCACACAGACACGACTCACTTGGACCTTCCCTTGCCCGCTCTGTGCCCAACATCGCTACCTGTTCGCTGTTTCTTCCAAACGAAACTCTTAATTCTTAATTCCCCATTGGCGAGGACGGTGGCGGGGTGGGGGGAGTCCCGGGCGATTGACAACTTTTTGGGAAGCCCAGCCCGCAGGCCTGCAGCGGATGCTTTCAGGTGAAGCATGACAGTGCTCATTTGTGTTTTCTTCTCTCCTCCAGTCAAGTATCATCATGTGGGCAAACTGCTGAAGGAGGGGGAGGAGCCCACTGTGTACTCTGATGAGGAAGAACCGAAAGACGGGAATGCTCGGAAAAATGATTAAAGCAACCAGTGGAAGCATATCTATTTTTGTATTTTGCAGAATCATTTGTAACATTCCAGTCTGTCTTTAAAACATGGTGATTTCAATATTTAGAGCCGTTTCGAACTCGCTGTTAAGTTTTTGTAATTAACATCACTAGTGACACTAAACCAATTAACTCTTCTGTCTCCAAGTGCATGGCGTGTTTGTGTGTCACAAATCCAGACCGTGAACTGCAGTGCTGTAACCAAACATCAGGACTCTCCCCTTCTGTCTGTGGTTAGTGCCAGCTGCCTTTAAATTGGTTTTTTCCCTTGAGCGACACAGGTAAGATTTGGGTATTTCCCCCAAACAGGTTTTAAAAAAAAAAAACTTAACTGGGCAAAGTCCTAGCCCTGAGAACCAAGGATCAACTTCTTGTCCCCATGTCCTCAAGAGAGCAAATCCCTATTTCTCAATTGACTTAACTGCATGATTTCTGTTTTATCTACCTCTAAAGCAAATCTGCAGTGTTCCAAAGCCTCTTTGGTATTGACAAAAGAGAGCTGCCCAGTAAAAATAAATAAATAAAGAAAGAAAGAAAGAAAGAAATCTCAAAGCTGGGCCTGGTCGGGAAAAATACATTCACTGTGTTCGTAGACTACATCATTCTTTTTGTCCTCTGGACACTCAGATGTCTCCACTAACACAGCAATGTACAGTAAGACTTAAAACAGGATCTAAACATTCAAAAGAAAGCTTTGGAAGAAATCCACTGGCTTGCCGAGAAACCTAAATACAGGAAAAAACATAGAACTATCTCCCCCATCCCCACGTTCATGGTGGGACAACAGTGATTTCATACCGTTTGCTGGGAGTGGGAGGGTATGCTTCTACTCTCTGGAGAGCCTTCACACCCTTCCCCGCCACCCCCCAGGAGTGAAGAAAGTATACATCACTAGCCAAGGGGTTTTTAAAAGTATATTCCTTAAGGTAACAGTTACTCTTCTGTTACAAAACCATAGCTGGAAGAGTAGTAGGCCAAGTGTCTAGGTCTTTGATATTGGTCTTTTGGTTAACAATAAACTTTGCTTAAGTAGACTGTACAGTTGTATGAGTTTGTAAAAGTATTATATGAACTAGTGAGGTTTCAAACTCTTGTAATTGTAGTTGAATAGTCCTTGTATTTTCTTGTGAACTGTGTTTAATGGTTTTACCTCAAATCAGAAAACAAAATGAAGTGCTTTGGTCAGTTAATAAAAAATGGTTTTACCCAGTACAGCATGGTGGGTTTTTAAACCCTTTAAGTTCTTTAAACCTTAACCTAAGAAACCAGATTCGATCATTTTATTTTAGCTTAATACTCAGCGTCGTGTGTGTGTGTGTGTGTATTCCAAAAGAAACCAGTAAAAGGGCAAAACTTCAGAGGCCTCATACCACAAACCAAATACCAGCTTGTCCTGTTAAACGGTGAATTGGGGCACCTGGGTGGCTCAGGTCCTGATCCCAGGGTCCTGGGATGGTGCTGCGCTGGGCTCCCTGCTCAGGGGGGAGCCTGCCTCGCCCTCTGCCCCTCCCCTCCACGTGCAGACTCTCAAATAAATATATTTTTTAAAACAGTGAATTGAGATTAGCTAAACTGCATTCATAAAAATGTGCAAACCGTCATTTTTAAGAAGTTAGTGAATTTATTTTTGTGACTTGTTAATCTCTGCCTCTTAAATCAGAACTTTCTAAACTCGAAGCCACCTCTTCCTTGAGGTCCATAGCAAGGTTATCAAGGGCTAACTTTACTAAGGACATTAAAAGTGCCTTGGCAGGTTTGGCTGTTTCTGTTTTCAGATACCATCTGATCAGAAAGGCATTCGGAAATTCTTATATGCTAGCAAAGTTAATTTGCCTCCTGCCAGAAGGTCAGATTTGCATATGCAGTTCGTTGTGTCAGCACAACTTCTCAGAATATTAGTGTTTTGCCATTCTAATGTTCAAATCGGCAGTTTTCTTTTTTTTTTAAGATTTTGTTTATTTGAGGGACGCCTGGGTGGCTCAGTTGGTTAAGCGGCTGCCTTCGGCTCAGGTCATGATCCCAGCGTCCTGGGATCGAGACCCACATCGGGCTCCTTGCTCAGCGGGGAGCCTGCTTCTCCCTCTGCCTCTGGCTGCCTGTGCTCGCTCTCTCCCTCTATCTCTGACAAATAAATAAAATCTTTAAAAAAAAAAAAAAGATTTTGTTTATTTGAGAGAAAAGGCACACAAGCAGGGGGAGGGCAGAGGCAGGATCCCTGCTGAGCAGAGAGAGAGCTAGATGTAGGACTCCATCCCAGGACCCTGAGATCATGACCTGACCTGAAGTCATCCCTCGGTCGAGTTTTCTTACAGGGGGATGTACTCCGACCCGGAGAGGGCTCGCAGCTTTGGTTGCTTTTTATGTCTCCGAACCGTTGCCTCTTTCTGTTTTTAAAAGGGCCCTGTCCCCACCCCCACTAGGTTTCATTCAACTAATCAAGTTGCCCATTTCGTGCCAAGTACCCTGTTACACCGTGTGCTTCGGGGGAAGGGGTGGAAGACAGAAGCTGGGCCACCTTGCAGCCTGAAATCTCATTCGGATGCGAAGATTAAGCTACTCCTTTTTCTGAGTTAAAATGGGTTTGATGCCAAGAGGAAACTGTCCAGAGCCTGGTTAAAGCTTTGTTCTCAAATAGCCCAACTCCCCGCCATTCAGAGTGAAATCAACATTGTATTGATTACACGTAAAACGATATTACAGTAAGGCAGGACTTGGGTCTAAAAACTTCTCAAATCTAGCCGGCATGTTGAGAAGCCACATTACATAAAAGGCGCCATTTAAGATGGGGGGGGGCGTGGTGGGTACAGGCACCCAGCCAGCGGGGGTGGTGGCAGGTGAACCCCACAGGTTTGTTCCCCTACTTCTATCTAGGCCCCCGCCCCCCCGCAGAGGCACTGTGTTCTCTCCATGGTTTCCGTACCTCCCAAATCTGTGGCTGTGCACACCACATTCACCTTACTACCTCAGAGGGCCAAAGAGGCTAATCCAAGATCTAGAACAAGCATCAGGACAGCCCTTGCTGTTTCGGAGAGTGCTCTGCGACCATCCTCCCCTCCCCCTCAACAAGGACCCTTTCAGCTGTAAAGGAACCAGATGGAACTAAGGTACAGCCTTTCTTCTAGAACACTCGGAGGCAGCTTGCTGCACGCTTCACGTCAAAACGCAGTAACTCTGGACTGATCAGGGACCAAGCAGTGAAACCCTTAGCTTCTTCGACTAGAACCCCCGCCCCACCCACACCCTCGCTGACATCAGGAGATTGTAGAACCAGGTGCTACAGGGGTGAAGGGAAAGGCCACTGGGTCCATTTCGCTGCCTTCTAAGATTATTGATGAAACCCTTGCCGAAAGGAGGATAGTCTTCAGTCCAAATACTGTTATTTCAATTTATCCAAAATGAAGATAAAACCGTGATCTCCAGGTGCATGAGCTCTGACATAGTCCGTTCCCAGACCTCGGCATCGCAGAGGGAAAAGTCGTGTAGAGGCCTATCAAAACCAGATGTGTGTGTCTATTTTCACGGAAAATGCTGGAGATGTGTGACATCCTAGCCAGCGTGCGTGGCAAATGAACAGGCTCTAGTCACCTTGACCATTTTATTTTTAATATATCTGAAAATTAAATATGTACTATTTCTCTAACAATGCATATGAGACAAAGGGTTGGCATCAGGAATGCAAAGCAGCTCACTACAAGTAGAAACTCACCCCCCCCCCCGTGGAATTATTAGCATTTATTTAAAACATTTTAGACAGTCTCTCAACAAATAAAAATACATTTATTTGGTTCTTACTTTCAAAATTACCAGGTTATGTGGCTTTCTACCTGAGAAATTCAAACAAATTGAACAAAAAGACATCAACGGGTTTTTAGTTTTCTTGAAGCGCTATTAGCAGCACATACAAGGGAAACACAAGAAAACACCTATTTAAAAAGACAGAGTTTAAAGTTCAGGCCCTTACTTACTTAATAGGTCATAGAAAAAAGATATGAGAAAATACTCTTGCACCACTTAAAGAACAGCACAATGAAGAAGAACAATGTTAATTAATAGAAAGTGATCACAATATTTTCGGTTCTATTTCATTCCTTACTAAGCCATTCATTCCTTACTAAGCCATTCATTCCACTGAAAAGTACAGGATAAATTGTTCTCTTCCTCATTTAAGGCCTACACACACACACACACACACACACACACACACAGGTTTATTCAAATCTAAAACGCATTACCACAAGACATAAAAATCCAAAGTTGTACAGAACGTAAACATGAAACCAGTATTTTTACTTACTTCTAGGCCCCAGGATGGTATTTAGCAAACAAACGAAACCAGACAAAATATTAGATAGAAGTGACTTAGCACCAGTTCTATTATCCCCCTCCACCGCAAAAAATTGCACATGCTGTATTCCATAATTTATTTTTTTTATGTCTGGTTACTGAGCAGCAAATTGTTTTCATGCCCAAAAATCTCTGCAAAGAAAAATTATCGAATGGCAGAAGAAATGAAGATTTGTTTTCAAAACAAGCACAACTGCTTTCCATTACAAACTCATAATATTCTTTGTTTCAGTGGCATGAAACATGAAAAGAAATAAGGAGCAAGGGTCTTACCAGAGGAGAAAAAAATACCTAGTTACCAAAAGTTGTTTGACAAAACACAAGCTCTTAGCACTTTAAAAGGCTACTCTGGGCAACAGTACTTTGAACATTAACAGTCCTTGCTAGTCCTCAGAGGAGAAAAGGCACTCATCCCACAAGCCATTTTTCAGATGTAACAAGTCAAGCCTAGTGGTGATGGTAGAGTCACTAGCTTGAAGTGGAACTGAACACGAGGAAGCCCACAGATCATTCATTGGTTACCATCTTCATTAATAATAAGCATGACCTGCTACGTTACAATCATTTTTTTGAACTTCTGCATGAACTAGCATATCTCTATTAAATGCGATTAGAAGAGGCCAGTGAAACAATGTGTGGTTCTTACTTTCGGTGAATTGGAAGATCGCGTGGCCCCTTCAGCTATCCGGCTGCTCTAGGGGCTGGTTCTGAGCACAGGACGTGCCTCGTCATTCAGGGCAACCCCACTGACCGGCATCCCACCCTTGGCCCTACCAGCTGGTACTTTTCTACAGAACGTCAAGTTAAGACTGAAATGAACCACGCCCTATGAAAACGTGGCCCCCACTACTTCTGTGAATGGAAATTTCCTTCTCCTGCCGCAGCCAGTCTAACCTCATTGATGTCTTCCACTGCCGAGTCAGGTATAAGCTTTGTTGGAAAAAAAAAAAAAGAAGGTCATCTACTGCCTCTGGGGTCCTAAATCCTATATAAGGCAGAAGGAATCAGCCGAGCTTTCAATAGAACATGCGCTGCATTGAGATGTAAGTCTTTACGAATCTATAAAATATCTCCATTTAAAAACATATTCAAGAAGTCCAAAACCAGTAGGTAAAAAGATAAATTGCTTCTGTTAAGAGATTACAAATCCTACACACATACCGATTTTTTCCCCAGCTAGAAAACTAGGGCTTTGCCCTTGACTCCTCCTAACTCCATGGCATTACAGAGGATCGAGGAGGCACTTGTTCGTGTTTGGTAAGAGTCATTTTGGGGATAGTCAGTGGCTTTTTACAAACTGATGTCACCCAACCCTGAGTGAAAGGATTACAGAACCTGAAATGGATGACTGCCATGTCCCAGCTTCCAAAGAGCCATTCATGGTGCCCCGGGATCTTTCCATCTTGCCTTTTTCAAATTCCACTGGTTATTTTGCTTCAGTGCTCTTGCTTTTCAAGGATGGAATGACATGGGATGCTTCTAAAAACAGCTCTGTGAATGGTCTGCTATCTGTTTAAGCCTCAAGAGACAATCCGAGGCCCCTTCCGTGGATTGTTCCGAGTTTTGTTTCACAAAGGACAATTCTTTAGAGTACTGTGAACACACTGATGAAATTAATCTCCTCCTGGTGGGAGGTCATGAAACCATCGGTGTCACAAACGAGTCTGTGATGTGTCCTAGCTGTCATGTCTTCTGCTACCTGTCGTTATGTCTGGATAAGAGGCAAGTTTTGTGGCCGCACCTGGCGTTTCTGACCAAATCCGAGCACATGTGTAAAGATCCTAGTTCAGCTGCTGTTGTCCCCTTTGAAGGTAACTGACTCTAAATGATGGTGTTCTAAGAGCTAGAGAGCCGCAAGGGGGCTATTGACTCCACGCCATGTTCATTTGCTTTCTGGCTGGCACTGGTCTCAGGTTGCAGCCGAACTGTAGAAAAGTCTGTCCTTGGATCAAGCTGTACAGACATGTGGTTTTACCAACCCTTGGAATCTGGATGTTTCTTATCTCCAAAGTTTGCCAACACACCTGCAGTCGTTTATGCTCTATACTTTGGCGAGGGAGACAAGGTTTTGCCTTTGACCTTGGCCAAGCTTTTAAGTGCTGCTCTCTTGCTCTGTAGTTCCTAACTACATTAGCTGTATTTGGTTTTAAGTGTTCTATCCTGCGCGTTGTTTGCTGAGAATGAGGGTGTTTCTGATCTACGAGGCCTTTAAAACATCTGAAAATACAAAGAACTAGCGTAGCCATTTCCAAAATAGCTTCCATAGTCGAGGTGCTCCTGACTGTCATGTCTAATATAATAATTACCAGAATTCAGCGTGGGAGCTCTAGAATGCTCATGTCTTTTAAACCTTCTGACCTCCTGGTTATATTCTGACTTCCAAGGGGTCTCTCTTCTTTGGGGCAAATTCCCCACGTAGAAAACGTGAGAACTTTTTGCTGATGCTACGGGCACGTGAGCGGACCCGTAGTTCACCTGCCAGCCAGATGTGCTGTCGCCAAGCCTCCTCCTCTTCCTTGTGATGTGATCTAACAGACCACCAGGACCCGATCCGCTGAGCAAGTATTTGGGGACTGCTGTTGCCCTCCTTTTGCCGGTGCTCTTCTCACCTCTAATGAAATGGTTTTCACCCTCAAGCCATGAACATCTCTGTTCATTCTTGGACCTCTCGCCTGGTTTCCCCAGTTTGGGTTTGGAAGAGCTGTGCTCCCCATGGCGGCTCCACTTTGAATACAAGGCCTGCGGACTTGCCCTAATTTCTCGATCACTAGTGGTGAGGTCGTCATCATCAAGAGATCTTTTTTCTGGGGAGCTATCATATGTGGCCACAGACCTCTCTTCCTCCTCTTTGTTTACGCTAAGGGTTTCACTGAAGCATTCGGAATCACTACTGATTTCCTCTAAGAAATCTGTCAACTCCAGATCTAAGTCGGCTGACCTCCTAGGTGAGGAAACTTGGCTGTGACTTGGGGAGTTAGAATCTCTCAGCTGGTAAGCTTGCATCTTTTCTAACAGATGGCTCTTTCCATCAGCTGGGGACAGGTGACCACCAGCTTCACCGGCTGTGTCCTTGCAATGATTTTTCAACTCCTCGGTACATTCTTTGGCATAATCCACTTTTCCTCTCTTTTGTGGTTTAAGCTCAGGATCCTGAGTACAAATCTCGGATGGGTAGTCATCTTCTTGAACCCGTTCTCTTGCTGCCAGGTTTTGCATTTGGCTCGGACTGGTGGAGTGATGCTTCCGTTTTCTCAGATTGATCTGAAATCCGTTTCCCTTAGCAAGGACAGCCCTCTGCCACTGACATGGGCTTGCTAGATGACTTGGTTCTAGGCAGATGCGGGCATACTCTGGAGTTTGATAATAGTTTAATAGGTAATCAATAAATTCATCTGTCTCATAGATCTTCTGTTTCTTGCCATGGTCTGGCTCAGATAATGTAGAAGCATTGGATTTGTTAGAACTGCACTGGTCTTCTCCCTCAAGAGACTGATCTTGAATCATCACATTCTGCAAAGAATTCTGGTCAGAGACCAAACTGTGACCGTAGCCCTCGGTTAATAATTTTCCAGTTCTCTCTTTTCTAGCTGAGTATCTTATTTTTTTTCTCCCAAGGTGGTGGGAAGATTTATGTAAGTGAGCCCTAGTTCTTTTCTTCATTTTTTGTTTTCCTTTATTGTCTGACTTGGCAACCTGATATTTTGGCATTTCCTCCTGATTTTGAAGATACTGGGTGTTTAACTCTTCTTGCTTCAGCATTTCCAGCGTATTCCCTGGAGCCTGGTTCACTTTGGGGCTTTCATCATCTACCCCCTGTGGGTTAAATTGTGTGGATCCCTTTAAAGAGAAAGGTTAAAAATCTCAAATGAAAAACCTCACAGTGCAACAATCTCAAAAAAGACGGGGCTTTCTGGCATGATTCTGAAGAGGTTTCTAACATGTAAGGTAGATCCAAATTAGGAAGATATTGCCCGGAGGAAAGAGGAGGTATGGGATTCGATCTCTCAGGTGAACGTGAGCTGTGTTTCTGAGGTCTGTGTGCACGATTTACATACCTTCAAAGCACATGACCACTTTTTTTTTTTAATTTGTTCACAAACTGGTGAGGACTTCTGGTTCCGGGTCTTGGGCTAGGGGCTGGGGATAGTGCGAGGAAAAAGAAATGCTCTACAGCCTTCCCAGAAAATCCTAGAATAGGAAATGTGTGTCTCAAAGGGAATCAGCTGGCTTACAAGAGAGCCTGCCTGTTTGTCAGCCCAGTCTCTTCCCGTGGGTCAGCTGGAAAGGATGTCCCTGAGCTGCAGTTGGAAGAGAGGCTGCAGGTAGAAAGTGTGGCCGTGGCAGTGGGTCTGCCTATGCCGTCTGCTCTGCAGAAGCACAGGCAGGTGAAAGGTGGCCCACGGGCCCCACCCCGCCGGGAGCGATCACACTGTGCTCTCACTGACACGGGGGTGCCCCTCGGGAAATAGCTAGTTAGTCTATAGCTATTAAATAGCTAGTTAACTCTCTAGCCAAGAGTTAGTTAGGCGCCACATACATTTAAGGAGACAAATTTTTAGAAAGGAGTCCCCCCGGGCGCCTGGGTGACTCAGTGGGTTAAGCAACTGCCTTCAGCTCAGGTCACGATCCTGGAGTCCTGGGATCGAGTCCCACATTGCGCTCCCTGCTCAGGCGGGGAGTCTGCTTCTCCCTCTGCCCTCTCCCCTCTCATGCCCCCTCTCTCTGTCTCTCAAATAAATAAATAAAATCTTTTAAAAAATGGTTTAAGTGGCCAATTTAAAGAAAGAAGGAAAGAAAAAAAGGAGTCATCCCGGAGGTCACTACAGTAAATTAAAAGATCCAGTGAGACTTATTGTGAGAGTAAATGTGAGATTCTTCTGACCCTGACTTCACTAAGTCTGGCTGTCCGCACTCATGAGAGAAAGGCCGGAAACGCAGATAGCCATCAAAGTCCCTCTATCTGATCCTGATGTCACTCACTCTGCATATTTGAAAACCCTGAAGATGCATTTATAAATGAACCGCCTGGGAACCTTTCTGGCCTTTCCTCCGGGCCATCTACGGAGTCTGATTATCTTTAGGAGGTCAGTAAAGTGGGGCAAAAAAACAAACAAACAACAATTAAAAAAAAAACAACGAAACTCCAAAAATGGAAACTCTCCAAACCAAACAAATTGTTCTGTGATGTCAGAAATTCCTTAGCAAATAGTTGAAGACCAGACTAACGGGAGCTTGCTACACAAAGGTCTCTATCCAAGCCTCTTCCTTCCCATCCAGACCCATTGCAGATGAATGGACAAGTTGAGTTAATGGAAGACTCCTACCAACCTCACACCCATGCCATCCATCCCCCCGTTCCCCAGAGCATGAGGGGCCTAGAAGGATAGATTCACTAGCTATCCTGCTCTGGGATGCACCGTCCCAAGACCGCAGGGCTGAGACAGCCTATTGAAGACAAACCCCAAAGAAGGCAAATGATCTTCCACGGAGTCAATTTCAAATGCGCCACAGCGTCAGCGTCAAAGTGCGTCTCCGAGCGATCAGGTACCTACCGACAGTGAAGACGGACGGAGCAACAGCCTTACAGCAATTTTGCTCAAGAGTACCCGTAGCAGCCGGAGGGCCTCCACCCGCCTCTGGGCCAGCAGGTACTTCCTCTCCTCCCACTCCTCCGAAGAGTCGGGCTCCCGGGCGCTGTCCACGGGGGCTCGGGCCTTCCGTTTCCTGCGCCGGCGTCTGTCTCTCTCTTTTGGGCCTCGTCTCCTCACCCTGGCCCTCTTCCTCTTTTCCTGGGCTCTCCTCTCCTCCTCTTTTCTTTTTCTGGACAACGATTAAGAGTCAGTCATTCAGAAGGCATGGATTAGGCACCGGCTCTCCTTCCAGCTCCTTCCCCACTGCTGCAGGGAGGACGGATCACGCAGTGCTAACCCCGGGGTCTGACATGGACAACTTAGGGACTAAGACACCATGGGCACATCAGTCAAAGGGAAGGACCCAAAACTGAGCTGGTCAGTTAGAAGCATGTACAGGAGAGAGTATATAAAAAGAAGGCTACAGAATTCAAAGAAGGGGCTTCTCAAAGTCCCCACTTTGTCATACCACCAGCAGTCCAGCTTGTGGATTTAGCCGTCACAGCCGTCATTTCATTTCTCTCGAGATCAAAAAGCTTCCATGGAGTTGACTTTCTATAGGCTTAATAAAGGAATAATAAAGGGAAGTCAAGGTACTCAAAAACTCTCACGGCTGAGTACTGGTCCTTGGTACCTATGACCTAACACAGGACACTGGCATAGAAGAATATGGGCTGTTGTCCCAAAGATTCAACTGTTTTGCTTGGGCCCTTATGAACCGTGGCGAAGGGGAAAGAAGGCACAATTACCTGAGTGAGGACTTTGCCAAAAGCTGGAAGATTATCTCAACTACATGTTTAGTCTGGAAATTTGGGAGAAGAGTTGCCTTGGCCGGGCTCAAACTCTGGCCGAGTTTCACAGACATGATCTCAAGCAACTCCTATTCACCCCACCAGCCAAAAAAAATGAAAGGCACACGGAAGGGGACTCTTTATCTCCTTTTTTGAATAACTATAATTTACACGAAAGACTGAAAGAATAAACACGTGCGGGAAGGGCCAAGAGGCCAAACTGGTTTTGAGAGCCCATATGTACTTCTTGGCAAACCTTTGGCAATCCAATAGCCCTTTCTAGGCTCAAGTCCCTAAATTAGAAAACAAGGATAAGCTCAAAGAAATCAACACGGAGGGTCCTAAAATTCACCAAAAGAACTTAAGCCAACAAGAAACAGAAGGCCAAGAAATCCATGCCTTCCCGCTGAGGGGCTGGTTTGACTGTCGACCATTTTGTGGAAGAAAATCTCTCCCCAACCTAAAAAGAATTTTTTTCCCATTTTAAATTAATAGGCAAGGTAAACTTGGGCAAATTGGGGGTGAACGGGTCAACTTTTTAATTGGGTGGGCTAGGATTTTCACTGTAAAAGCCGGGATCCCTTTATTTATTTATTTTTTAATATCATTTCTTCCCAGGTATCTTGATCTAGCTCATTACCTATTGTCCCTGAGAAGTTGTTTTTTAAGTTTCTCGTCTTTCAACCACATTTTGGTCTTGTAACAGCACAGCCGGAAGACTGTACCAATTCTGGCCACTCCCACCTCAATGTCACCCATCGAGGGCAGCCATTCACCCGAAGGGATAAGCCCACACGTCAGAAGTGAAAACCCGCCTTGGTCAGTGTCAGTCTCCTCACCTTGCAGCCTCTTCCTCGTCTCGCTTTACTTTTTTCCTTTCTTCTTCCAGCTCTTGCAACTTCAGCCTTTCTTGATTTCTCCTCCTGATAGCCCCTTCACTGAAATGTTTGGTTGTATCAAACATAACCTGTGCACAAAACAATTCAGACTCTTATTAGGAAAGTCTGCCGGAGGCCTGGGCGTTGTCCCAGGCCAGCGAGATGAAACCAGTGTGTACTGAACAATTCAAAACTCGATGAATTCAAAATGTCCTCTCCCCATTACTGTTCCACTGTTTCCTGGGCACCTGCCCAACAGCCCTGTGGGTTCTAGAACCGTCTTTGGCAGAACCTTTCAGGAGCTCTCACACGGCCCCATCACTGAATCATTATGGGCACAGGCTGTGAGGGATGTGAATTAATTACCTCGGGCTTGTTATAAAAATCAACTGAGTTCAGGTATTTTAGTCACCAGACACCAAAAAAGGTAATATAAATAAATAAATAAATAAATAAATAAATAAATAAATAAAGACTTTAAATGTGGGGGGTGCGGGTAGAAGAAGGATTGGGGAAGCAAAGATTTAAGAGAACTGACCTACTGGGATCCGAGATTGGACTGTAGTGATTACTGAGGTACTTTGCAAATCCCCAAAATAAAGTAAAAGTCCTCTCAAGGTGCTCCAAGAGAATTTGCTTGAAAAATAAAAGGAGGTAAAAATAGCCCTTTAAATGTGCACAAGAAGGCTAAACACCAAATTCATGATCATAGCCACCTCTGCGGGGAGGGAGGGAGATGGTGTCTAATCTAAAAGGGGATGTTTTCCAGCCAATGGGTACCTGGGTGGTCACTAGGGCATGTGTTTTATCTTTTGTCTGGCTGAATAGTTCATAATTTAAAAAAAGATATATTTTAACATAAGTAGTTTCACACATCTCTCACACACACAGACACACACGCACATGTAGGAAGCTACTGAAGGCGAAAGTCCAAATTCATGCTCAAGGCTAAGTGAGAGAATAAGGAATGTTTAGCCACATCTTTTCCTCTGCTGGAGTAAGAGGTCACAAAGGAGATGGGGTGGCCTGACTGGAGAGACAGGACCATCTCAAAAGGAAAGGATCCCAGTTTCCTGGGATTATGTTCCAGCAATTCACCTGACACACATTCCTGAAAATGCAACCTGTTGCCCCCAAGAGTAAAGGGGGGTAAACTGCTCTCCTGTGGGGTCAAACTGCATGGATCCTCTCTCTCTCAGCAACTCGTCAGGTGAAACAAGCCTATGAGATAGCTCCATGAGGGTCAGAAGAATTCCTCAGCGCCCCAAGAAGTTGGCGCAGAGCCCTGGATGATAAGAACCATCCCTTCCAAACCACAGTCGGCAGAAGAATGTCCACATCAGGCTTAGTTTTCTTCTCAAACATCTGTTTCTGAACGACAACACAAATCTCTACATCAGCCGTCGCTCAGAGCCTAGTGGGGGGTCTAAGGAAATTTGTTCTAGAGGCTTCCTTCCAGCTTTTGCTCGGGACCACCTGAAAGGTGGGAAATGAAAGAAATCCTGGCTCCTTCTTACCTTGATGTTACAGGCCAGAGCTTTCCCATCATCTCCTTTCAGCATCAGCTTCATCCCTCGAAGGGACTCCATGGCTTTCGCAAAGTCCGTCGACTCCTGGTACTGTACGAAGGCCTCAAATGTCTGCAGGCCGAAGCTGAAACCCCCAAAGTTTCCACTGGCCATCACTTCCCTGTAGGGGTCCAGCATAGGGATGTCCACATTCTTGATCTTTCCAAAGCTCTCAAAGACCACCCGAAGGATCTCTTCACAGGGCTTCTCCCCGCTGGAACCTTTGGGCGCAAACCATTTGCAGGGCAAGCCAGCGAAATAGATAGAATCCGGGCTCTTATCCTGGTCCTGCTCTTCGGCCCCATCGCTCCCCGAGGCCTCCTTTTCCCTGGGGAAGCGTTCCCACTCTCCCTGGGCATCTGTAGCCACGACTTTTAAGTCTGTTTTCAAGCCATTCAGCTTGATGATCTTCCCATGTAACTTGGCCTTCAAGATCTGAACCAGACTGCGTGTCTCGGCCTCGCCCTCGAATCGGATGAAGTCCTTTGTGCTCTTGGAGAGCCGAACGGTGGTGAACTGGTCAGGGCAAATCAGGCTCTTCAGCTGGTCCAGAACTTCCCAGTTGGAGAAGGGCCTCGTCGGCTCTGAGCTTTCTGGGAGCAAGACATTGATCATCAGTTTTGCGATGGGCTTGAGGTAGAGGTGCTGAGCGGCACACAGCTCCGTGGCCTCGGAGTTATCGTACACCACGGTGACCGTCATGGTCGTCCCCGGAGACCTGAGAGGGCCAAAGAGAACATTTTCATACAGATGGTGCAAAACACGGACTTGGATCTTGAATGGTGCTAGCGCTCCCAGACTTCCGCTCAATCAGTAAGGGAAAGAGTACTCTGGAGAGAACCGAGACAACAGCATCCGTTTGCTTACTGGGTTTTAGAGCTTTCCAAGAGTTTCCATATACAGTGGACTCTTGAACAGTATGGGGGCGAGGGGCACCAACCCCCCCACCCCTGTGCAGTCCAAAATCCATGTATAACTTGTGACTCCCCCCAAAACGTAACTCCTAATAGCCTGCTATGGACCAGAAGCCTTACCGATAACAGAAACAACGGAGTAACAGCCGCTGGGTACGTTACACGCATGCTATTCGGTATTCTTACAATGAAGTAAGCGAGAGAAAAGAACATGTTTTTTGTTTTGTTTTGTTTTTCTAAAGATTTTATTTATTTATTTGAGAGAGAGAGTATGAGAGAGAATGAGCATGAGAAGTGGGAGGGTCAGCAGGAGAAGCAGACTCCCTGCCGAGCAGGGAGCCCGATATGGGACTCGATCCCGGGATTCCAGGATCAAGACCCGAGCCGAAGGCAGTCGCTTAACCAACTGAGTCACCCAGGCATCCCAGAAAAGAACATGTTATTAAGAAAACCATAAGGAAGGGCGAGAAAAATGGGGGTGCCTGGCTGGCTTTGTCGGTGGAGTGTGTCACTCTTGACCTCAGTGTCGTGAGTTCGAACCCCACGTTGGGGGTAGAGATCACTTTTTTAAAAAAATCACAAGGAAAAATACATTTACACCATTGTATTTATCGAAAAAAAACCCACATATAAGTGGACCCGTGCAGTTCAAACTCATGCTGTTTCCAAGGGTCAACTATACTGCGGTTCAGCTTCCTTCACTGAAAAATAGAGATTCTAGGATTTCCAAGAGGATTTGTTGAGCAAGTACATGTGAAATCCTTAGAATAGTGCCTGGTACACAGGAATTTCTCAACAAACACAAGCTATGTTGATTATTTATTCATGGCAATAGTCTCACTTTATCTCATCTGATTCGTGAAGCAACCTGTGAGTAGGCATTGTCATGCCTGTTTTTACAGATGGGGAAATTCACATGGATTCAGGAAAATGAAATGACTTGCCCACACATTGAGACTGCAGGATGCCAAGTCTGTTGAGTGAGTGATCTCAAAGGCAGAAGCCCATAAGAACTGGCTGGGGGTGCTACAGAAACAGGGCATTCACGAACATGCACCTGACTTTGCATTCTAGGTCGTACGTGGACACATCGGCTCGGATGCCTCCAGTCTATTGACATGAACTAAACCAAACTCTAAGTTCAAGTACAGGGGAGACAACCTCCTCTAATGAGTGACCAAATGAATCTGCCCTCTATTCTGGGACTGGAAAACCTCCCAAACATGAGTGCTGGCTGGCATTTCCTATTAACAAAGTTTCTCAAGCTGCTCCAAGGTAAGTAAGATCGCTAATACTGAGAATTGAGGAATTCTACTCCTATTTGCTGACTTCAAAGAGCACTTCCCAATAAAGGAGTTCTTCCTAAAGTGTATATATTCGGAGTCCATATAACCTGAGCTTCTCACTAATGTCAACTTCAGAGAGGTTTAGACTCAAATATATACGGGTAGCTGATGGAAATTCTAACACAAAATTTACTATTAAATCTTAGTTAACTTTATAGGTGCATAATTTTTTAAAAAATTTTTATTTAAATTCAATTTAGTTCATATATAGTGTATTATTAGTTTCAGGGGTAGAATTTAATGATTCATCAGTTGCATATAATAATCCATTTACAAAATAACTGTCCATAAAGGGATCCAGGATCATGACCCAGAACCGAAGGCAGACACAGACGCTTAACCGACTGAGCCACCCAGGCGTCCTTAAAGCAACAGCTTATAAAAAAAATTCCAGAAAAAATAAACACAAAGTAGTTAACCACTTCAAAGTAATCAGATTTGTCATGCTCTTCCCACTTATTCCAGTGCTATTGCCTTTGTGTTAAACATCTCAGAGTGTTTCCTTTCGGATTGATTTCAAAGTCTGGGTTACAGTCTTTTGAATAGTTTTGATGGATGTCAATTTTGAAATTCTTTTTCTCATGGCTTTGATATTTAGAAATTGTCAACAATTACCTAGAATCAAGAATGTTGCATAAAATGGGTAACTATAAAAAGCAAACTGATTTTCTGGGCACCTGGGTGGCTCAGTCAGTCAAGCATGTGGCTTTGGATCAGGTCATGAACTCAAAGTCTCAGGATCAAGTTCCACATCCGGCTCCCCGCTCTGCAGGGAGTCTGTTTCTCCCTCTGACCTTCCCCCCTCTCCTGCTCTCTCTCTCTCTGTCTCTCAAATAAATAAATAAATTCTTTAAAAAAAACCTGATTTTCTTAATTGGCTTATACCCACCCCCCTCTTAAAAGGAGATTCTGTCTAATTCTTTCTTTTTAAATTCATGCATATATCGTTGAATGAGTTTAGAGCTTTGAAAGATGACACTTCTGAAGGACAACATTCATTTGAATGTCATGGTAGAACAGTTACAAAAATAATCCCAGGTTACCACCCAGCCCCATAGCCACACTCTGCAATTTGACTTCAAGTCATCGCTACTGAGAGATAGAATCTATTTCCCCCCAGTTTTTGAATGTAAGCTGGCTTTCCCCACACACACACCACTAGAATGTGGCAAAAGTGACAGAATGCCAGTTCTAGGCCTAGGTCTCAAGTGGCCCTTAATCTCCTGGAACCCTGCCATGCCCGAGCACACGCCTGAGCTGGCCTGCTGGAAGATTCTGGACCAAATGGAAAAGAGCCCCCTGGTGGCAGATGAGGCATCCTCATCGAGCCAGACCCTGGCCAACCCCACCACCTGACCATGAACCCCTGAACGAACCCAACAGTCCAGCCAACCTATAGACTTGGGAGAAATAATAAATCACCGTTGTTTAAGCCACTAAGTTTGGGGCCGGTTTGTTACACAATAGCTAACGGATACAAACATCTAGCTCTTAGTTTTAAGATACACAATTCCACTTAATAGTTTTTATACAAATGAATACAAATAATAAAAACCAATTTCTGGGAGAGTTTTGGGGAGAAAAACACAGGCATCTTCATATCTTGCTTGAGATAATGTACATCATTCTTTCCTAGAATAATTTAGCAAAACAAACCAAGACTCATAAAAAGGCTCATCTCCTCGGATCAAGACACCAGCTCTAGAAACTTATCCTAGGGAAATAATCAAAAATAAGAAAAAAACATGGGGTGCCTGGCTGGCTTAGTAGGTAAAGCGTGTGACTCTAGATCTCAGGGGTGTGATTTCAAGCCCCATGTTGGGCATGGAGCCTACTTTAAAAAAACAAAATGCTCAAAGCTAAAAAAAAAAAAATGCTCAAAGCTGCTTATTACAGTGTCATTTGGATATAATTTTGTCCAAACCATGTATATATGGGAATAAAGTCCAGAAATTGTTATGACTTTTTGTATAGTAGTTTTAATAAAACGTTCTGCTAATGTAATCCAAATTTCAACTGATGCGTTTTTAGTCACTCATTTCAAAGTATAAATGGATCTTATTTAAACAGGTCTTCTGCTGGGACGCCTGGGTGGCTCAGTTGGTTGAGCGGCTGCCTTCGGCTCAGGTCATGGTCCCAGCGTCCTGGGATCGAGTCCCACATCGGGCTCCTTCTTGGCAGGGAGCCTGCTTCTCCCTCTGCCTCTGCCTGCCACTCTGTCTGCCTGTGCTCGCTCGCTCTCTCTCTCTGACAAATAAATAAATAAAATCTTAAAAAAAAAAAAAAGTTCTTCTGCTTAAGGGGCGCCTGGGTGGCTCAGTCGTTGAGCGTCTGCCTTCAGCTCAGGTCATGATCCCAGGGCCCTGGGATCGAGCCCCACATTGGGCTCCCTGCTCAGCGGGAAGCCTGCTTCTCCCTCTCCCACTCCCCACTTGTATTCCCTCTCTCACTGTCTCTCTCTGTCAAATAAATAAATAAAATCTTTAAAAAAATAAAAACAAAAAGTTATTCTGCTTAAAATTAAATTCACAAAGAGTACTAAAAATCATCACTTTTTGAGATTTACTGTATGCCTCATGTCCCTCACAAGGGTGATTTCTACAGACTAAAGCAAGTGTCTATATTTTAGCCAGATGTCTCCATTTTCCTGCAGTGTCAAAAAGGCTCTTATCAAATTTGGAGAGAAATGAGTCAAATACTATGGCAAGTGTAGATGAGCTCTTCTTGGGATGAGGAAACAAAGAACCAATCACCATGGAAAGTCAACATTTAGCAGTCACTTAGCAGAGGAGGCCTCGGCAAGAAGACAGGAGCCGCCAGACACGCCAGAGTGAAGAAAGAGGGTTAGTCAACTGTAGGAACTATTCCTAAGAGGTCAAGTAAGATGAGAATAAAGAAACACCCACTGAATTTTTTAAAATTTATTTTTAAGTAGTCCATACACCCAATGTGGGACTCGAACTCACAACCCTGAGATCAAGGGCCACATGCTCCACCGACTGAGCCGGCCAGTTGCCCCAAGAAGTGTCCACTGAATTTTGCAGCATAGAGGCTGTTGAGGGGAAAAACCCAGATTACAGTAAGTTGAAGTTTTAAAAAGAAATAGAGAAGCAGGGAGAGTGTGTGGATCATGATTTTAGGAAATGGAGCAGGAGTGCCTGGTTGGCTTAGTCAGAAGAGCATGGGACTCTTGATCTTGGGGTTGTGAGTTCAAGCCCCACATTGGTCAGAGAGCACACTATTTTTTAAAAAAAAAAAAAGGAAAAAAAGAAGGAGAGAGAAAGAAAGGGGGCAATATTAGGAGCATGTTATAGGGTCAGTTGAGGCTTTAAGGATCAGGGGATATACTATATGAGAAAGTGATTTAGATTATAACTTGCTATGTACGTGTAAAGAGAAATCCAGAAAGAAGATGGCAAAGGACACAGCCCTGGGGAACACCCTCATTTAGAGAGTGGGGAAAGAGACTCAGAGCTGTTTAGCTCGAGACAGATGAGCATGTCTTCTGCTCTATGTGCTTCCTTCAGTGCTGGGGTTTTAAGAAGGATTGTCTGGATTCCCTGACCTCAAGCACTTTATGGTCTGTTGTTGTGTTTCACAAAATACAGTCGTGTGAATCACCTGCATCCATGTAGGCTTGTCTTTTATTTTTTAATTATTTATTTGACAGAGAGACAGTGAGAGCAAAAACGCAATAAGGGGTGTAGGAGAGGGAGAAGCAGGCTTCCCACCAAGCTGGGAGCCCGATGCGGGGCTCGATCCCAGGACCCTGAGATCATGACCTGAGCCAAAGGCAGACACTTAATGACTGAGCCACCCAGGCCCCCCCCCCCCAGATAGGCTTGTCTTAAATAAAAATTCCAGGGTCCCGCCTCAGGCCTCCTGAGTCAGAATTTCTGGGGATGATGCCAAGAATTGGAATAATCTTAAACTCATACTGTACTGTTCTAGAAATGTTTTGTTTATGAAGGGTCTTCCCATAATTTCTAGAACCGCTCCTCTCGTGGAGGGTCTGGGTTATTTTCACTTTGTTTCTCTTGTGGACACTGCCAGCATGGACGCTGAGGTAGTACCCAGCATAGGGAGAAGACTGGGGATTCCAGAACAGCACTGCTGGGATTTAAGGCCCAACTCTTATCACTTACCAGCTCTGTGATTCGGGACAAACTGTGTAAGTCCTCTATACTTCAGTGTGTTCATTTTAGTATAAGTATCACAATCACAGCGTGTAATTTAGCTGATGCAAGGACTAACAGAATAAATAATTGTAATGTGCTTAAAAGGGTGCCTGGCACACGGTAAGCACTTAATAAATATGGGCCATTATTATTATTATTAATACGTATCTTTGTGAATCTAGAGTCAGACTTCTGTTGAACTATTGCCCTAGGATAAAATCCCAGGATGGGATGATGGCATACGTTCCTTGGTGACAGACGGGGACCATACTTGTTGTGGTGAGCACTGAGTAATGTAGAGAATTGGTGAATCGATATGTTGTATACCTGAAGCTAATATACCATGGTATGTTAATTACACTACAATTAAAAACTTGTAGATTATATATAGAGAGAGAGAGAGCACGTGCACACGCGGGGTGGGGGGCGGAGGGGTGCGCCCAGGTGGTGCAGTCAGTTACGTGTCTGACTCTTGATTTCAGCGCTCAGGTCATGATCTCAGAGTCATGAGATCGAGCCCCGTATCGGGCTCCACACTGGGTGTGGCGCCTGCTTGAGATTCTCTCTCTCCCTCTCCCTCTGCGCCCATCTCTCTACTATAGATATATCTATATAGGACCTAGTCTGTACCAGGAAGTAGGCTGTTTATGTATGTCATGGATTCAATGGCTCCAATGCTATAGTGATGTCACTGGCAACTTCTGACAGATCACTAAAAATTAACTAGACAGTGCCTAGCTTATAGGTGCCCAATAATTCCTGTTGCGATGCTTTTTCCTTAAGGAGACCTCAGCCAAAAACTAACAAGAAACAAAGGAAGAAGAGGAGGATTGCCACCATGAAGACAGGAAGGAGAGAGAGAGGGAGGAGGAAGAAGGAGAAGGGAGATGAAGAGGGAAGAAAGAAGAAAGGAGGAAAGGGAGGGAGGACTACTTCTGTACTTCCTAACATGGAAGGACGCCAGTGATACTTATTACAAGGAAGAACTAAAAGCAAGTTACAAGACTGGGAGCCTGGGTGGCTCAGTCGGTGAAGCGTCTGCCTTCCGCTCAGGTCATGGTCCCAGGATCCTGGGACCAAGTCCAGCGGAGAGTCTGCTCTTCCCCCTGCCCCTCCCCCTGCTCATGCTCTTTCTCTCAAATAAATAAAATCTCTAAAAAAAAAAAAAACAAGTTGCAGGATAATAATGTACAATGTGATCTTGTTTTTTAAAAGTAATATAATAAAGTAATGAAATATCAGTACACATGCATGGGTGTGTCCATGCCTTCTCCACATAAAGTCTGTGAAGAGGGACATCCCATTGTGAACACTATTTCCCCTGGGAAATGAACTGAAAGTAGAGGCTTGCCCTTTTTACTCTGTACACTTATTGCTTTCATTTTCGGGTACTTGCAATAAGCATGTGTTCATTTTGTATTAAAACTGTTTTGTGTTTTGGGTTTTTAAAAAAATTTTTAAGTAGTTTCCATACCCCACGTGGGTCTTGAACTCACAACCCTGAGATTAAGAGTCACACGCTCTACTTACTGAGCCAGCCCAGTGCCCACAGCTAATATTAAAATTGTTTATGAAAAAGAGGCAACTCACATGATGATAAACAATGAAAAGCAAGCAGTTCACAGCTGCTGATCTAAACTTGCCCAAAAAGGATCAAAACAGTCATGAAACGGCATCTCCCTTCTCCAGTCGGAGACACCCCTCCATCTGCCATCACCGGAAAGGCCCAGAGGCACCTGCGCCCACAACCAAAGTCTATGTGGGTTATGACCGAAGCCTAGAAGAGTAGAACTTCAGATAACGAGGAAGCACTTGGCCATGTTTCATAACACACTGCACTTGTACCAAAACACTTTGATGAGTTTTGACCTAGGTTCACAAACCTATGGAACCATCACCAAAATCAAGACAGTGAAAATGCTCGCCAACCCCCGGTAGTTCCTCGTGGCCCTTCATAACCTTTCCTCCGCCCCCAGCAACCACTGATCTGGCTGCAGAATGTTTAAGTCACAACTGGTTTATTTTAGAGCAAAAGCACATGGATGTTTCTGGAAAACCCTCAGAGTTTTCCAGAACCCTAGCACTCAACTAATAGATGCTTTCTTCGAAGTCATGATAGTTTCTCAACTCCAAGTTTCAATGTGCTAAGTCCCTGAATCTAGTGAAAACTGCAGAGGGCCCATGGGTGCTGGGAGGCTGGGGTCACTGAGTGATGCGCAGGAAGGAGGCCGCTTGCTGAGCTGAGCACCGGGTGTTGTATGCAACTGACGAATCCCTGAATTCTACCCCTGAAACTAATAATATACTGTATGTTAACTAAACTGAATTTAAATCAAAAAATGTTTTAAAAAGCTGTACAGGGCCCTGCTTCGCTCTTGAAAAATAGATCTAAGAAGGCTTATGCTTTCCCCCATACAATCCCTGTCTTTGACCCTGTTTAAACCAGATAAACATTCAGAAGACAATCTGTTCTAAATGAGATATTATTTAGTAGAATAAATAGAATACAACTCCGTACTGTATGCATATTTATACACAGGAATATCACTATATCTAATTAAAATAGATGGAATCGCTGAGATCAAGTTGTTAGGCCATGACAAAATTGGTTCTCTAGCACAACCTAATTGGCTTTAAATTCCCCTTTCATATCTGTGCTTCCACTGACAGCGATGGTAGAATTCACTGACAATTTTCCCATCATTTTCACCCATCACTACCAGCAGCCCGGATCACTTTTCCGACAAAGGTTTGAGAGCTTTGTATCAACCAAGCCCGGATGGCAAGGAACACCATAATTAGGCCTCCACAGATTTTGAAAGCTGAATTTTAATAAAAATGCTAACTCTTCTCACATTCCCTTATGTTCCACCATGACCTCCCCAATCTCCCCCTCTACCCCGCCGCACGCCCCCACCTACTTCTAGTCCTGTGATTAAAAGCAACACTTCTGGGGCGCCTGGGGGGCTCAGTGGGTTAAGCCTCTGCCTTCGGCTCAGGTCATGATCTCAGGGTCCTGGGATTGAGCCCCGCATGGGGCTCTCTGCTCAGCAGGGAGCCTGCTTCCTCCTCTCTCTCTCTGCCTGCTTCTCTGCCTACTTGTGATCTCTGTCTGTCAAATAAATAAATAAAATCTTAAAAAAATAAATAAAAGCAACACTTCTGAGGAAGCTTACTCTTTAACACCTTTGCAGGTCAAACAAGAGCTTCTCCAACCTTCAAAAATGATAGTCATTCAGTAATGTTTACACAGCGTGCATTCCAGCCGTATCTTGTGTACACAGGCATTTCACTCAACCTGCTCCCAATGCCAGAATGTTTCTAGCAGATTCGTAGAGAAAAAGACCGCTTTCGCTTTCTCTAGTCACCCGTCTGCCTCATCCTCCTTGTCTCCATACCTAGTGGCAAAACGGACCAAACAGCATAGGATAAGAGAACAGAAAAAAGAAACTGGTCTTGAGATGTCTCCACAAGCGTAAAAAGGTTCTTTTGACCAGCAGTGAATATTCCAGAAATTCTGCCAGGTCTGCATCCAAAGCCACTCTGACACCTTCTTTCACTTCAGAAGATACTCAGAGAGAGTCCTCTGCTCTGCCTCAGGCTTTTTTTTTTTTTTATTTGACAGAAAGAGAGACAGCGAGAGAGGGAACACAAGCAGGGGGAGTGGGAGAGGGGGGAGCAGGCTCCCCACTGAGCAGAGAGCCCCACGCAGGGCTCGATCCCAGGACCCCAAGATCATGACCTGAGCCGAAGGCAGAGGCTTAACGACTGAGACACCCAGGCGCCCCATGTCTTGGGGCTTTTAGATCAGAAGTATAACTTTACAACCTTAAAAGCATTTCAATCATAAGCTAAGGATGTGTCATTCACCCTCTCTTGCTTTTCCTCATGCTCATAAACATTTGCTGTCAGAGTGCTAGAAAGGCCGCGTCAACGAGCTGTGTTTTTTTAAAAACAGTGGAAAAAAAAGGGAAATGGACGATCTGCACGACTGCATATCCTCTTTCTGTTTCCTTTCAGGCCTCTGAACTTTAAAGTTAGTCATTTTGAACACACGTAAGATGGATAAGATTATATCAACATATTTATAGTCAGTGGGGCAGCCAAAATGTATTCAGGTCAAAGCCCCCTGGCCACTTTCCAGTTTCCCGGCTAGTACAGAATCGCAGGGACTCTTGAACAAAGAGAAATATCCCCTAGCTGTCTAGTCAAGAGGTCATGGATAAACATTCACGTGTCTGACGCATCATTAACCCAAACCATAACTTTCAAACTGAGGCTGACCGTATGCTGTGATCTTGACATAATCAAAGATCACATCATTAAAATGAGTGGCACTCAGTGTCGCAATAGCAGGAACAGAGCCCATACGGGGCCCATCAAATGACTGCAAATCAAGATGGTCCCAGCGGGCTCAGTGGGCCACTGGGGGCTTTGGGGACAGACAGAAAGGGACTTCTGGGGACCCACAGCCACGTAGCAATGATAAATTAGTGATGACCACAGGATTCTGGAGTCCTGCTGAGGGAGAATCTCAACGAACATCTGCTCTAAGGGAGAGTTCAGTTGGAACATTTTTTTAAATTATTAAGTTTCAGGTGTATGACCCTGTCATTTGACATCTGGTCACACCACAAAGTGATAGCTCCCAAAAATCTTATTACCACCCATCACCCTACACTTGGCCCCTTGCACCCACCCCTTTTGCTTCTCTCCCATCCCCCTTCCCCTCTCGTAACCACTCATCTGTTCTCTGTATCTAGGAATTTGGTTTTGCTTTGTTTTATTCTGCTTGTCTTCATGTGGCTTGGTTTTTAGATTTGACTTATAAGTGGTATCAAAGGGTATTTGTCTTTCTCCTTCTGACTTATTCCACTGAGCATACTACCCTCCAGGTCCATCCACATTGTTCAAAATGGCAAGATCTCATTCTTTTTTTACAGCTGAGTAGTACTCCTGTGTGTGTGTACATGCACATGAGTCTCTCTTGCTATCCCGTGACAGGCACGGGACAGGTTTTGCCTATCCCGTGCGTCTCATGACATCACCAGTGTTTTCCTTCTCCGGGTTACCCTTCCCATCTGAAAATGACCAGCAAAATCCCTGCCCGCCTGTCGTCCCCTACAGGGGAAAAGCAAGCCTTACATGGGACAGGGCTTTGCACAACTGAGCAGTTCCTGAGAGCTGCAGTTATCTCCCAACCTTTTCATAATCCCAAGGCAAACTTATTTGACCACAAGTCCTACAGAAAACGATATTCCCCAATACCTTCTGGTGGAAATGTGATCAAGGAAGGACCGACTGGAGAAGCCACAGTTCGTGGGAACTTATCACAGTAGCCTGCTACGTCGTGGGATCTGAACCGCGGGGACACTGTCAGAAAGAAAGGGGAATGGAGTCAAAAGCAGGTGAAATGGTCTGAAAGAATAAGGCACCTGGATATTGACGACTTTGGGCACAGAGAGCACTGAGATTTACAGCTGTGCTTACAGGCCATCACAATCTCGCTTTTGTACCTGTTTAATAGCAATTCCAGACAGCGACATGGTCAACACGCTTCTCCTTTTCCATGGCTGCCGCAAATTTCTGTGGAAATTCTATATAGGGAGAAGCTCTACATGGAAGTACCGGAGAGACTTGCTGTGTATTTGGTTAGCTAATTCCCTGTCTCTGGGGACTTGCATTTTCCAATTATTCTTTTTTTTTTAAGATTTTATTTATTTATTTGACAGAGACACAGCAAGAGAGGGAACACAAGCAAGGAGAGTAGGGGAGGGAGAAGCAGGCTTCCCGCTGAGCAAGGAGCCCGACGCAGGGCTCGATCCCAGAACCCTGGGATCATGACCCAAGCCAAAGACAGATGTCAAAAGACTGAGCCACCCAGGCACCCCTCAATTATTCTTTTTGACTGAAAGAGCACTCCTTCCAAAGGGGTACCACTGCTACTCTGTTCTACCGCCATGGGAAAGGGGACCACTATGAACTTCTTTGTTCACGTCTCTTAACACATCGTTTCCTCAAAACATGGCACCATGTCGAAGGGCAGGGATGGGTTTATATAGCTCATGACAGATTGGCCAACTGATTCTGTGAAAGATGATGACACTTTATCGTGACATCAGCAGTATTAAAGGGCCCATCTGAAATGACTTGAGTTTACACTTCATTTTTTATGCTTTTAAATAGAAATCAAAGGTTAGATCCCAGCCCGTGTTGGTAATCCACAGCCTGTTCGATGTCCCCAAGCTGAAGGTCCCATTCACCTCCCAAGCTAACAAGTACAACAGAACTCTTAAGTTCCATGGCCCCGCAACCTGCTCTCTGCCCTCGCTTGCCCCCCACCCACCCAGCGATTCCCATGTCCCTAACCAGAGCCACCCTCCTCCCAGGCGCTCAGGCTCGAAACCAGGAGCTGTCCCTCCCTTCCCCTCACATTCGACCTTTGGGCCGAGTCCTCCTGACCCCAGCTTTGCCACATTCCAAGGCCACATCCACCACTGCAGCTGCCCCCACACCCAGCTGGGGTGCAAGCCCGCGCCATCTGGAATGTGGCTTGCTGCCACAGCCTCCCAACTAGTCTCTCCTGCTATCCCGCCCCCACAGAGTCTCTGCTAAGTGACAGGCAAAATGATTTTTTTTTAAAACCTCAAATCAGATCGTGTCACTCTGTTCAAAACCCTCTGATGGCTTCTCATCATGCTCCGAACACCATTCAAACTGCTTACCCTCAAAAGCCAGGCCCTGCTCACCTGCTTCGACTCATTTTGTACCCTTCTCCCCTACTGCTCTGGATCTCTGGCTCAAACATCACCTCCTCAGAGAAGCCTTCCCCGAGCACTATCTTAAATAGCCCAGCCCCCTTGCCTCACCCCCAACCCCCATGGAGCATAGCACCCATCTTATTTCCACTGTAACGGCGACAGGCTCAAGTATCACATGGGCTTGTTAACGTGGCCTGTTGCATGCACCTGCCCAGCCCTCATCCCCGGTCTGGAATTTCCCTGAGGGCGGGGACGGCATCGGTCTGGGTCACCAGTTCATCTTCAGAGCCTAGAACCATGTCTGGGGGTCTGGCACGGGGCGGGAACTTCGTAAGGCTAACCGTTACCTCGGAGACGAGGCACATCTGCTACATTTCAACGGTGTTACTTCTGTATTGAAAATACTAATGACAGCGCCTAGAGCTGAACGGTGAAACGCTCCTTCGGGCTTCTGGAGCTATTCATGTTCATCAGGGAACGAATGTCGTCAAGAGCCACCCAGTGGACCTCCCGAGCAACCACTCCGTTGAACACTCTTTGGGGGGGTGGGGGCTACAGGGAGGAGTCACCCCCAAAGAACGGAGTCTGGAGAAAAAAAGAAATGAAGACAAACCGGAATGTGAGGAATAAAATGGCCAGGACCATGACACGCAGTGGATACTTCTGGGCCACAGGGAAGTGAAAAGGCTGTGAATATCCTTTCACGCGAAATGAATGTCGGAGGCCCCAGGAATATGCTTCTATGCTTTTCCAAAGGGATAGTACCGCCCCCTTCAAAAGCGCTGGGACGCATGTAGCAACAGGGGCTTGTGGTTGTCCCAGGAGCTGGAAGAGGGAAGGACACCGCTGCCGCATGGTCGGCTGGGGGCCAGAAGTGCTGTGTCCTCCGCACAACGAAGAGCCCGCCACCCCAAACGCCAGGGTGGGGAAACGGCTTATGCCTGTCCATAAGGAGCCCCCTCGGGGACTTGGGGATTAACATGCTGAACATGCTAGTCTCTATCTAGGTCGTTGTTCCTGAGCTGTTTTTCTCCCCTTGAACTCTTTTTACCATTTCCACCTACCCGCTCTACCTACCAGGTAGGCAGCAGAAAGAAAACCTGAGCCCAAATGAAGGATGAAAACGGGAAGAGCAAGGCCTGCCAAAATGTCTCCTTGGGGCCCTCGCATCGTAGGCGTCAAAATCCCAGCCCAGAAGGAAGGGACCCCTTGTGGGTAATACTCTGGCCCTGGCCATCAGACCAGACCGTCCCCAACGACACCGACCTCCCTCTGTGGGAGCCTTTATTCCCATTCCAGAGTCGGCTCTACTGCACGTCCAGCAATTAGTAAGACCAGAAGCTGATCCTGAGTGGGGGTCTGTTTCCCTAGAGCAGTGGTCTGGGGCCCACAGCAGCAGGGGCCCCAGCTGAGGGAGTCTGCCACGTACAGCTCTGCCCTCTGCAGCTGGAATGCGGATCAAGCCTTCTGATGTTTCTAGAGAAACTGGAAATCCCAATTTTTATTGAGCTCTCTACCCGCCACATGGGGCTCAAACTCACAACCCTGAGATCAAGAGTTGCACACTCCACTGACTGAGCCAGCCAGGTGCTCCCAAATCTTTTGGTTTTTCAGGGTGGACCCCTAATTCAATGGCTTTTTAAAATACTGTGCAGGCTGGGGGCATCTGGGTGGCTCAGTCAGGTTAAGGGTCTGCCTTCGGTTCAGGTCGTGATCCTAGAGTCTTGGGATTGAGCCCCGTGTCAGGCTCCCTGCTCAACGGGAACCCTGCTTCTCCCTCTCCCTGTGTGATCTCTCTCACTCTCACTCTTTCAAATAAATAAATAAATATTTTTTAAAAATATTGTGCAGGCTGAAGCACACCCATCTGAGGCTGATCTGGGGCCCCTTTCCTAGCTTGCTCCTTCTAAACACTGAACCCTGGAATCTGCTTGGTTGCAGGCAATTGGTGCTCCCTGAGGGTTCAGGAAATTAAAAAACAAGAGTTAAATATGCTGACAACTGGGCAAGTTTCTTAAGAAACAGTGGGGGGGGGGGCGCCTGGGTGGCTCAGTGGGTTAAAGCCTCTGCTCTTCGCTCAGGTCATGATCCCAGGGTCCTGGGATTGAGCCCCACATCGGGCTGCTTCCTCCTCTCTCTCCCTGCCTGCCTCTCTTGCCCACTTGTAATCTCTGTCTGTCAAATAAATAAATGAAATCTTAAAAAAAAAAAAGAAACAATGGGATGGGGGATAGGATCAGGGACCCAAGGAGGGCCCGCCAAGGGACTGACACTGGTTTCGTTGTGCTCTTCCTTGGTGAAAAACTCCCAGCATCTCCCTAATTCCTACGACATCAAATCCCAAATCCTGGCCAGGCTCTCCAAAACACAAGCTCCCCCACCCCCACCTCAGCAGCCTTAGAGTTCATCTTCCTGCATCCCTTCCCCATTCTAGTTGGGCCAGCCTTCTTTGAGCTCCTCCAAATGCAAAACCAATGAACCCCTCAGCCAGACGTTCTCTCTTGGGGTATATAAATCCCACCCACCCTTCAAAGCCTGGCTTACCTCCAGCCTCCTTTAGGAAGCCTTTGTCACAAGAAACAGGACAGTGCTTCTGAGCTCAAGGGCTCATGTCAAGGAGGCCCCAGTTCAAATCCCGGCTCTGCCCTCAAGTCCCTGGATGATTTACCAAACTTCTCTGAGCTTCCGAAGATGGTGCATCATAGTGCCTACCTTCCAGAAATCGGGAAGGATTAAGGCAAACGATACAAATAACATACTTAAGCTGTTGTGAGCCCTTCTTCCTATTATGGTCGACCTCCCCCTCCTCCTCTAAGTGTTGCAGCCTTACACTGTCTCTTCTGGGCAAAGCACCAGTGGATTCCACACGGCCCCCATTTGCTCAGGCTGAGCCCCCGGCATTGGTCTACCTCAGTTCCCAGCTTGGCTTTAACGCTTCTTCTTAAAGTTCCAGGAGCACGTTGGCTATAACCTAGAACTCACAGAGGCCCAAGCGGACACCACATCCGAGAGTTGCACAAGTAACACAACCCTGGCTCTGAAACGACTCCGTAGAAGTCCCCCTCTCGAGCAGCAGCAGAAATGCATGCCGGGAAGAGCCACCCGGAGCCAGAGCCAGTGACAGAGAGAAACAGCCTCTCCCCTTCCCCCACACCACCACCTTCACAGTCCCTGCTCTCAGCTCCTCACCTTTCCTTCTGATGCTGGAGATGAGACACGAATCCAGTCAGGGTCCACTCTCTTCACACGAGTGTACAATGGGGGAACCCTGGACAAATGGGCCACACGGCAAGTGTCACTCTGGCTGGGATTAAGTGGAAAGCCCGTGGCTCACAACGGAAGCCCGGATGGCTTCTGCCGCCCTGTCCCCCACCCCCAGTGTGACTCCACCTCCAGTCAGGCCCATTCATCCTCCAACAAGCACCATGGCTGGGATCTCCTGGGCCCTGGTGCCTGCGGGCTTATCCCACTTGTCACTTTTCACTTTGCTCTGGGCTTAACAAGAATCCGAGTAAAAACACCTTTGTGCAATTTAGCCCATGTTTCCAGTTACCAGGGCTTTGAGTGACTCCCTCCGAAACAAACAAAAAAGGGCACAGAAAAATGTGACTCCTGGAAGGCCGAGTTCTTTAAAAAGCAACCAACAAACAAACAAAACACGCAAAAACCCTTGAGAGGTCCCGACCAGAGGATCCCAAGGAGTGGCTTCCTGAGCCTGAGGACTGAGCCCCGTGGATCATGGTGTACAAGTTCACACTACTTCCACAGCAGGAAGTGGCAAAGTTATGAGCAGAGGTAGGCAGGGAAAAAAGCACAACTTGGGCATGATCTTTGAGACCCTATTCTCAAACTAGAAAAGACACAGGGAAAATGAAGAGACCTGAAAGATAAGAAGCCAGTGTTCCAACACAAGTAAGTCATGCCTCAGTGTTAGCCGCACTGGAAAGTTCTCCAGTAATGGTTGGCTTCAAAAAAAAAAAAGGCAGGAGAACAAATGTGAAGACGCGGGTCCCAAGGACCAAGACTACCCCCAATTCCCTCACCTCCCCCCCCCGCACCACCCCCCAGTTCGAGAATGGTAGTTTCCCCTACAGCTTGGGTCTCTCCAACTTGCTTCTTCCCCGCTGACCCCCAACCCAAGCTCAGGACCCGGTGCTTCGTGCCTTGTGGGTGAGTCCTGCTCTCCTAGTCAGACTGGAAATGGTATTATTCCACCCGTACCAAAACCTCAAGCGATACTCTTGACAAGTCCCTGAAGTCATGGACCCGGTCATCAGCGAGGCGAAGGGGAGGAGCCCTGCTAATGATTAATTGGATAAGTGCCGGCCGAGCAGGGGGAGGAAGCCCTGGCCCCCGGCGTGTGGATCGAACAGGAGAGGGCACCTTCAGTTCCCATAAGCGGGATGCCACTCACAGCGTACCCCAGGGGAGTGCCTCAAGTGACCTCTGCTGGAAGGTCCCCGGAGAGGGTGCGAGAGCGCCCCCTAGTGCGGCGCCAGGGCCCGAGGAGGTGCGGCACGGTCTAAGGGAGTAGGGAGAGGACCAGGGGAACAGCCCAAGCACATACATCTCCAGAAAACCTGACGCTGCAGGGGCAGCTGGGGTGGCCCGGGTCTCCCGCGCATCCCCTCCCCTGTCCCCACCGAGAGCCCCGCGTGGCTCTGGCTGCAAGGGACCGCAGCTCCCCTAGGCCGGGGCGCCCAGCGGGCCGAGACGCAGCGAGACGTGGCCGCCTGCCTGCGAGGCGAGCGGGGGACATTTACCGGGAGTCTAAGGAGCCGCCGCGTCTCCACTGGGGTCCCCGCTGGGGTGGCGGAACTCCCGCCGCCTCTCTCCAGCCGCCTCAGTCGCAACCGCCAACGCTCCCGGTCGCTCCCTGCGACTGTGGCCCGCGAGGCCAGCTGTTGAATGGCTCGCGTCGAGCGCACCCCGCGCACAAGCGTCCCCGCCGCATCCAAGTCAGCGACGCACGCGCGTGCCCCGGTGCCAACGCCCCGTGCACCCCTCGCCCCGCTGCGGCCCTAGCGAGCTGGCCGCGGCGGCTTCCCGGCCCCGGGCTCCCGGCTCCCGGCTGCGGGATCGCAGCCCGCCCGCTCCCCTTGGTGGGCTCTCGCCAAACCAATTGCCTCCCCTGGCCGGCTCCGCCCCCTCGCTGCCATCCCTCAACTGGCCGGCAGGACCAATGACAACAATGGGCTAGTCCCGCCCCCTCGATTCCCCCGGGGCCAATCGCCTTCTCCTGAGGACCCGTTCAAGTAACCCCGCCCCTCTCGTGCGGCAAAGCAGCAGCCAAAGTTTATCCCACTGCGCGGTTGCTCCTGACGATGGCGAGGCTGTGCCCAGGCTCCCCCCGCCCCCAACCTCCAGCACGAAGTTACAGTGATTTCAAGGCTGCAGCTCACCTGCTCTGCCGACCCCCCACGCGACCTGTTCTTTTGAATAAGTGAGTATTTCAAAAGTTAATGAGAGAGGTATTGTTGTCCTCCTCGTCCCCCAGCAGGGCTGCCGCAAAACGTATGCGCGCCTGGCCAGTACTTGCACATCACAGGGTCAGCAGGAATCTCGAAGGTCATCCACTGACTCTGTCCCCGCAATGCTGCGTGTTTGGTTTGCGTTTTGTTGTTGTTGTTGTTTGTCCTATGTACAGGGGCTCTGCCCTCTAGGCTGGACGACTTCCCGTGACAAAGACTCACTGACACCTTGAACAGCCCCTTGGGTAGCACGAGGCTCAGTGAAACCGGCCCCCTGATAACTTCCGCCCCCTTGAACCCACACAAAGCCAGCTTTGCCCCTCTTCCCACAAGGGCCCAACAACTTGAAGACAAATCTGGCCCCACATTTCTTGCAGGCTCTGTTGTTCCAAAGAACTGAGTTCAAGGCTCTTCTTTGAGTTTATGCCACTTCCTTTATTATCTTTCAAAAGCAGAAGCTGGGAAAGAAGTCTCTCCCGGCCCCCCAACCGCCAGCCTCAGGACACAGACCCTTCTGCATAGAGCAGACCGACCGCCACATCCCTTGTCTAAACGGTAGATTTTTGTACTCCATCTCCCTAGGATGGCATTTGCTTTCCTGACTGCCATATCATAGCTGAAGAATACTAGATTTACTGTCAGCTAACCCCCGGGGGCTCTTTCTCACTGCTGCTGCTGACACAAGGTTCTGTTTTCTACTTGATTAGCTGGTAAATGTCATTGGGTTTTGTTGGAGGGGAGTGTGCTAATTTCACTCTTTTCTATCAAGACCTCTTTGCCGGCTCCGTCTGTACTTCTCTCTGTCCATTTGTCTTGCTCCCACCGCCAAGCTCAGGCCCTCACCCTGTGTGCAGAACAGCCCAAGAGGCTCCTCACGGAGCACCTTACCCCTCGGCTTGACCCCCCTGGGCGGCCTTCCAGGGCTCCTGTCCTCATCCATCTGACCCCAGAAGCCACAGTGGTCTCTAAAACACAAAAATAATCCTGTCACCCCACCCAGCCTAAAAGCCCACCCACAGCTTCAAAACCTTTCCTACTCCTTTTCCACACACACCCCCACTTTGCCTCCAGGGTGAGCTTCAGAACCCCCGCAGAGCATGTGAAACCCTCAGTGATCTGGCCTCACCCGCCCCGGCCTCATTACTAGCTGGTTTACCTCCAACACAGAGCACTCAGTGCTTGAGATTGACTGACTTCCCGCTGTTTCTCCAATGAGCCGCGCTCTCCAACCATTTCTATGCCATTGATACAAAGTCTGGAATAACCTGCTCCCTACACCGCTAATCCTGACCTATTGGTGTATTTGATTCATTCACTAAATACTACCCTGAGCACCTACATGTGTCTAGTAGGGAGGTATAACAACGTGATTTTTAAAAATCTGGCTTGATCCCTCATCAGGTGCTTCCCAGGAGAGGGTAATGATTCTGCTTCCATTCCCATCGCCACACAGACATCAGGCAGCTATTTCTAATGACTGGACTTCAGATTCCTTCAGGCAGCTGGAAGGATTGTCTTCCTTGCAGAGTATCATTCAATACTAGTCAGCCTCATTCCATTAAGGTTGCCGGTTTGAAGGCCAGAGGTCATGGCCATTTTCCTTCATTTCCTTCACTTTAGCTTACAAAACCCCAACTCATTAAGATGCTCGGTGTGTGAGAGAATACGTGCTTATTGCCTACGTTGGGTTCTTTTTCCTTTTCCTTTTTCTTTTTTAAGATCAGGATCAATCAGACCGACGCTGTACGCTTTGAACTTACACAACGTTATAGGTCAATTACATCTTAAACAATTAGATAAACAGATCAGGATAGCAATTTATAACATACTGTAGGCATTGATGTTTCTGGGTCCAAAGAGAAAGCACATGAACAAGACTGACTGTATGCTATAAAAATGAATCTAGGGACGTCTGGGTGGCACAGGTGGTTAAGCGTCCGACTCTTGGTTTCAGCACACATTGTCCTGATCTTGGGGTTGTGAGATGGAGCCCCATGCTGGGCTCTGCACTCAGCAAGCAATACGCTTGGGTTGGGACTTTCTCTCCCTCTCCCTCTGCCCCTCCCCCCTCAAATAAATAGATAAAACTTTTAAAAATGAATCCACTGGAATCATGTAATTACAGAACTTCAGTGTTCAAAGGGACTTTTAAGTTAGTTTAATCAAACCCCACCCTCGATGCTAGAAACTACTGTGTGGGCAGTTTTTCGGCTAAATTTCTTAGCTCCTTGGCCTCTGGAAGCAGGCTGTGCTCTCACTGTGAAAATATTGTCTCCACATGACTAAGGCATTTGAGGGGTACCCAGAATGCTCCTCTGTCCACTGTTTTCTTTCCTCTAGAGTGAGATGTGTCCTCGGGGTTCCCCCCCTTTCAAAATGCAAACCCCACTTGGAAGAGCCACATGCTAGCATTTTTTAATTATTTAGCATAAGGGAAGCAGCATAGCTCAATAGAAACGTTTGAAGGTGCAGTTTTCAAAGTGGTTTCACTTATGTTGTCAAATTTGATCCTCAAAATAACCCGAGTTCTGAGGGTTGCTGGAGGGGAGGGGAGGTGGAGGGATAGGGTGGCTGGGTGATGGACACTGGGGAGGGTATGTGCTATGGTGAGTGCTGTGAATTGTGTAAGACTGATGAATCACAGGCCTGTACCCCTGAAACAAATAATACAGTATATGTTAATTTTTTTAAAAATCTTATTTAAAAAAAGAATAACCTGAGTAAGATCTCTTGATTTCCATTTTACGGGGGAGGAAGCTGAGACTCATCTCCGTTAAATCACTCCTCGGGGTATTCAAATCCCAGCTCCGCTGTTAACCTTGGGCAAGAGACCAGGTCACTCTAGGCCTCAGTTTCCCCATCAATAAAATCAAATGAGATGCTTTCCAAGGTTTCTTTCAGCTCTGTCTATAAATCCCTCCCCTCCTACAGGCCACGATCAGGACACGGGGGGCCCTGGGCCTTTTTAAAGGTGGCAGGAAATAACTGTGGCATCAGAGGTACACTTTGGAAAGGAGACGCTCCAGCATGAGAGCAGAGAATACTAAAAGGAAGAAAATCTGAGAAAGTCACCACAAGATGCCCTGAACTCCAAACTTACCTATTCCTTGGGTCTCTAAGGCAAGCACTTCAATTCAAATTTTGTGCTAAAAATTCCAACTCATTTGCTCTAATGGTGAAAGAATGTTCTACGTGAAGCTGAATTAAAGTCTGCTTTGGTGAACTGTTTTATCATATTCAGATACAAATTACCACGCTCCATTCCATAAGCCTATTGTGCATCCCCCTGCTTCTTCCATATAACAAAAGGGCAGATAAGAAACTGCAGCCTAAGGAAGTCATTAGGAAGGAAAACCAACAGACAAATGGACGCATTCTAATAATCTATGCAAGTCGCAGGGAGCCCTGCTACCCCTCCCCCACTAGCTCATTTGCTGAGAGCACTGAGATACAGCTAATCTAATGACTCTGTGTTTGCTTAATCTTACTAAGCTAAGACAGGCTTTATGCCTAATATAAAAGGAATTTAAGCTGCCAGGTGAGAAGTGGTGATCTTTAAACTGGTTATGCAAGAAAAAGAAAGCTAATTCCCAAGATGATAAGCCTGCTTAATCGTCTGTTCTTTTTGGAGTGTTTAAAAACATGTTTAATTACAGTAGAATCAGTTTTCAATTATGGATGCCTGTCATTTTTTCAGTAAATGGCTCTAAAGTCAGAATAAATAACGCTAACCCATTTCGCCGAGTTCTTACAATGATTAGCTAATTAGGTTTTAAAGGGTTTCAGAAGGGGCGCCTGGGTGGCTCAGTGGGTTAAAGCCTCTGCCTTTGGCTCAGGTCATGATCCCAGGGTCCTGGGATCGAGCCCCAAGACCCAGATTTAGTCCAGACTCTGCCTTCAGTAGCTGTGTGGCCTGCAGGGGTTTATTTTCCTTCCCCGAGGCTCAGTTTCCCCATCTGTAAGATGAGGGGGAATTGGGCTGGATAATCTATTTTTGGTCTAACATTCTAACACTCTAGGATTCCCCATCATTACACTCATACTTTTTTTTCTTTTCATAGTAGTAGCTTAAAACAGCAATTATCCTCTTTTGGTTTTCCTCGAGTTGGATTCCTGAAACAATTTCCACAATGTCCTGCTGCTCCCCAGACACAGTCACTTAGGTATACTGAACCCCCCCAAAACTGTCCCAATATGAATAGACGAAAATACAATAAAGATACAGAAAGAAGGGAAAAAATAAAATCTAGACTTCCACATTCATGAACAAGGGAAGTCCTTCCTTAGAAATTGCTGACCCATGCTTTCCTCTTCCCGCCGTTCTTTCCATGCTTTTCTTTTCCAAAGATTTTTATTACTCTGCCTCTTCTCTGAAATGAATGTGGGGCCCTCATTGCCGGCTCTAAAAACGCTATGACTATTTATAAGAGGACTTGAGAAAAGGCATTTTATTTATTTATTTTTTTAAGATTTATTTATTTTATTTTAGAAAGAGAGAGCAAGCACGTGAGTGTGGGGAAGGGGCAGAGGGAAAGAAGCAGACTCCCCACTGAATGCGGAGCCCCATGTGGGGCTTGATCTCAGGACCCTGAGATCGTGACCTGAGCCAAAACCAGGAGTCAGATGCTTAACTGACTGAGCCACCCAGGTGCCCCAAGAAATGGTACTTTAAACAGAAAATGACAATGTACGGAGAGGAAGACAAGCAGAACACAAAATTGTATGTTCAATATAATCTCAATCAGGCTAAAAAATAGTGCATCCACCACAGATTAGATGGCAGAACAAGGGTTAGATTTTTTTTTCCCTTCACTTTAGCCTGGGTTTTTATACTTAATGAGCATGCATTGTATTTATAATGACATATTTTATATATATATATATATATATATATATATACACCTTTTTTTTAAAAAGATTTTATTCATTTATTTGGCACAGAGAGAGAGAGAGAGAGAGAGAGAGAGCACAAGCAGGGGAAGCAGCAGGCAGAGGGAAAAGGAGAAGCAGGCTTCCCACTGAGCAGGGAGTCCGATGTGGGGCTCAAACCCAGGACCCTGGGATCATGACCTGAGCTGAAGGCAGACGCTTAACTGACTGAGCCACCCAGGTGCCCTTACGTTGATCTTTAACAGTAGGAAGAGTGAATCCTTTTTAAAGATAGCATAGAGCAGTGCTGGAAATGGAAGGATTTAGCATCAGATTGCCTGAGTTGGACTCAAGGAGGACTTACCACCTTGAGTGACCTTGTGTCACCTTGGCCAAGTTACTTAATCCCTGTGAGACTGTTTCCCATCTATAATATAGGGATAATACTATTAAAGAACCTCCCTCATAATTTTCAGATTAAATGAGCTACTCCATGTAAGGGTTTGGAATAACATCTGGCACATTGTAAGCCATGATTTAAAAAGTTAAACACTTATTATAAATATAATGTATGCATGTGGTAACAAAAAAAATTACAGAAGACAGTAAAATAAAAGGTAAAATGAGAAAGTAGAAATAGTTTTTCCCTTTTGAATCCCCAGCCTTAATTCTACAAGTAATCACTATTACCAGCTTCTTACGTTATCCTTCCAGAATTTTTAACGAGAACCGCAAACATGTATCTTTTAAACACACACTTCCATGCAGATACAGAATCACAGCATACACACCATTTTACACCTTGTTTTTTCACTTAATGATCTCCCTCAGGAATCTCTCACTAGCAAACATCTAGATTTACTCATTTCTTTATCGTGGTAAAAAACACAGAATATAAAATTTACCCTTGTTATCATTTTTAAGTGTAGAATTCCGTAGTGTTAAGTATATTCACAAAATGGATCTCCAGACCTTTTTCGTCCCGCAAATCTGAAATTCTATACCCATTTTACCACTGTTTTCCCATGGCATTTTATTTATCCATTCGTATCCATTCATATGTACCCATTCAGTTATTCTTCCATTCACCCATTATATCCATATCCATTTACCCATCTGTTTCTCCATCCATTATCCACTCATTTATTTACCCGTTCATTCATCAGTGGCCTTCTGGGCTGTCTCCACCTCCTGGCTATTGTGAATAGTGCTGCCACGAACACGGGTGTCCAAATATCTTTCAGTTCTTTTGGATATATACCCAGAAGTGGGGTTGCTGGGTCATATGGTAGCTCTGTTTTTCATTTTTCTTAAATTTTTTTTTAATTTACTTATTTGTCAGAGAGAGAGGGAGCACAGGCAGACAGAGTGGCAGGCAGAGGCAGAGGGAGAAGCAGGCTCCCCGCCGAGCAAGGAGCCCGATGTGGGACTCGATCCCAGGACGCTGGGATCATGACCCGAGCCGAAGGCAGCCGCTCAACCAACCGAGCCACCCAGGCGTCCCAGTTTTTCATTTTTCTTTATGAAGCTTTATGCCATTTTCCTACAGCAGCTACAACATTGTACATTCCCGCCAACAGGGCACAAGAGCTCCAATTTCTCCACATCTTCGCCGACACTCATTATTTTCTGGTTTGTCTCGTTTTGTTTTGTTTTAGAGTGGTCATCCTAACAGGTGGAAGGTGACTGACTCCTTATTTTTAACAGCTACGTGGTGCTTCACAGTAGGGGAAAAACCTCTATCAACCGACAGTTGGATGGAGGCTGGTCTTCAGCTATTTCAAATAATGCCACAGTCAACATCCATGTATGAATATCTCTATATACATGTGGGGTGTTTTTGGCAGAGGAATTGCCAGAACAAAGAGTGTGTGCTTTTTTGGTAACTGGTTTTTTCACAGCTTGACAAGAAATGGTTTATTAAGGGGACTTAAGCACAGAATCATGTCTTGGGTGGCTAAAAGACAAGTACGTGTGTGCAACCCCACTTCTTGTAAGATCTGCTCTTATAGCAATAGAGACTGGGAACACATGCTGGAAGGCAGCCCAGGAGGAAATGTTTGACAATCATAGTCCTATCTCTAGAGCAGATCAAAGATGTTATGCCCCAAGAACTTTTTTTTTAAGTAATCTCTATGCCCCTCATGGGGGCTCTAACTCATGACCCTGAGATCAAGAGTCGCACGCTCCGCCAACTAAGCCAGCCACGTGTCCCCGGTCACTGTTTATCCTAAAATAATTTCAGACTTAGAGAACAGTTGCAAGAACTTCCGTGTTTCTTTAACCCAGTTTCCTCAATTATTAACAGTTTGTTAATTTGCTTTATCATTTCCTTTTGATAATATTATATTTCTTTTGCTCCTGAACTGGGGGTGGGGGGTTCTGGAATATAATTCAGGATCAGACATAATATTTCTCATTTGCATCTAGCCTCCCTTAATCTGAAACAGTCCCTCAGAGTTGTCTCTGCCTTTCAGACCATGCCATTCTTTTCATTATTTATTATTTATATTTTTCAGGTTTTATTTTTAAGTAATCTCTACACCCAACGTGGGGCTCAAACTCATAATCCCAACCAAGATCAAGAGTCACATGCTCTACCGGCTGAGCCAGCCAGGTAAAGAACAGAATGTCCTGGCTTTTTCTTCCTGATCTACCTGAGTGTAAGTTACCAACCTGGTGTCCCATCACCCCTGAATAATTCAGTGTGGTTTTGGGGGCCAACAAGGATATCTTCTTATTTGTGATACAGCCCTCAAAATCAGGCAATTAGCAGTAATAGATTATTATAGATTTATTGATTGTTTTATTATTATTTTTATGTATTAATAATTATTATTAATTTGAAATTATCAATAGATTATTAACATCTAATCCTCAGGTCCCACTCAAGCTTCATTGGTTGTCCCTGTATGGTGTTTTTCTTTTTTCTTTTCTTTTCTTTTTTTAAAAGATTTTATTTATTTGAGAGAGAGAGGGCATGAGAAGGGAGAGGGTCAGAGGGAGAAGCAGACTCCCTGCTGAGCAGGGAGCCCAATCCCAGGACTCTGGGACCATGAAGCCGAAGGCAGTCGCTTAACCAACTGAGCCACCCAGGCGCCCTGTTTGGAGCTTTTCATTGTCACATTGTCTTCACCTCCTTGAGTCTGGAACAGTTCCTTGGTCCTTCATTGACTTTCAAGACCTTGGTATTTTTGAAGACTGCAGGCCAGTTATTTTGGAGAATGTCCCTCAGTTTGGGTTTGTCTGATATTTCCTCATGATTCGGTTCAGGTTACGCATCTTTGGCAGGACTGTGATAGAATGGACGCTGTAATCTGCATCCCATCAGGGTGGAGTGCGATTTCTTCATGTCCAATTATCCATGATGCTCAGTTGACGATCACTTGACTCAAGTGGTATGTGTCAGGCTCCTCCACCGGAATGTTATGCTTTGTAATTCACAAATATTTTATGGGTAAGTGCTTTGAAACTGTGTAAGTCTTCCATTTCTCATCATCCTTTCACTTTATTCGTTTATTTATATGGGGATAGACTTATTTTATTCCATGGGCTGTAATCCATTCCTTTCATCATTTACTTTGATACCCAAGTTGTCCTAGATTTGGCCACTGGGGGCGCCTTTGAGCTGGCTTTGGGTCTCTGACCTGTTCCCCATCATTCCTTGAGTGCTCCCTTACTTTCTGGCCCAACATAGTCCAAGCTCATCTTGTGCTTTCGCTTACTCCGTCCTGAAATCAGCCAACTTTCTGAGAAACCTTGGTTCCCTTTAGTGGAAAATAGCCACTAAAAAATTTAGGAGCCAAATCTGGATGCCAGTTGTAGATATTACCTGTGTGTTGCTGCTCCCTGGTCCTCTCAGAGGCTTCACTTATATACCTTTATTCACATGCTTACACACACACACACACACTCTCTCTCTCTCACAGATTTTATATCTATAACTGCGTCTGTAGCTATAGCTATCTCTGTATCTATCTAACCGTGAGTTCACTCTGATGTATCCTGTCCAACACCATGGGCATCATTCTAGTGTGATCATTTTCTGTATTTCTAACAAGTTGAGACAATGAGAGAACTAGTTTCTATTATTCTTAATATAAGGTATTCATTTTATCCATCCCCCTGTATGTAACTGTGCTGGGAAGTACCTTTTCTTTTTTTCTTTCATTCATTCATTCATTCATTCATTCATTCAAGAAATCTCTCAGCCCAATGTGGGGCTCGAACTCACAACCCCAAGATCAAGAGTCACATGCTCCACTGACTGAGTCAGCCAGGCGCGCCTCTTTTCTTTTTCAACAGTAACTACCATTTATCGACTGCTTATCATATGCCAAGAACTGTTCTACCTGCTTCACCTAGAAAATCTCATTGAATTCCCAGTTTCCCTTGTGATGTGGGCATGAGAGGAAATTGAAGCACAGAGCGAGTAAGTTGCTCAAGGTAGGATAGCTAGTTTGGATAGAGCCTGGGTTAAACGAAAATCTACATGACTTCCTAAGCACTGTGCTATTCTTCCTTCTTCTTTTTTATTGTGTAAGAACACTTCACGTGAGCTCTACACTCTTAACAGATTTTTAGGCATACGATAAGCATAGGACTGGACAGATCACTAGAATACACTCGTCTTACACGATGAAACTTTATACCCTTGAACAGCAACTCTGCATTCCACCCTTCCCCAAACCCCTGCCATGTTTCCATGAATGTGACTATGTGAGATACCTCATCCTATAGCAGAATCATGCAATATTTGTCCTTCTGTGATTGGCTGTTTTCACTTAGCATAATGTCCTCAATGTCCATCCATGTTGTTGTTTATGCCAGGCTTTCATTTTTTTTTAAAGATTTTATTTATTTATTTGATGGGGGCAGCACAAGCAGGAGGGAGAGGGAGAAGCAAACTTCCTGCTGAGCAGGGAGCCTGACGTGGGGTTCGATCCCAGGACCCTGGGATGATGACCCCAACCAAAGGCAAATGCTTATCTGACCAAGCCACCCAGGCACCCCAGGATTTCATTCTTTTGTAAAGCTGAATAATAACCCATTGTATGTATATACCATATTTTCTTTATCCACTCATCTGTTGATGGACACTTAGGTCATTTCCATACCATTCCATACCATTTCCAGTCCATACATGGCTACCGTGAATACTGTTGCCGTGAACGTGGGAATACAGACATCTCTCTGAGACCCTAATTTCAATTCTTTTGGCTATGTGTCCAAAAGTGGGATTGCTGGATCATAGCAATTTTTAATTTTTTTTGAGGGAACCCCGTACTGTTTTTCCACAGTGGCCACACCATTTTACATCCCATCGACAGGTCCAATTTCTCCTCATCTTCGCCAACACTTACATGCTGCCTTTTGTGATAACAGCCACCTTAACAGATATGAGGTGATTTTGATTTGCATTTCCCATATGATTAGGGACATCGATCATGTTTGCTTATTGGCCATTTCCATGTCTTCGTTGAAGAAATGTCTATTTAATTCTTTTGCCTATTTTTACAATCAAGTTATTTGGTTTTTTTACTATTTATATGGTTATAAGAGTTTTTTATATATTTTGGATATTCACTCTTTACCAGATGATGTTTGGCAAATATTTTCTCCCATTCCATAGGTTGCCTTTTCACTCTGTTGTTTCCTTTGCTGTGCAGAAGCTTTTTAGTTTGATGTAGTCTTATTTGTGTATTTCTGCTTTTCGTTGTGCAACACCATAGGTGTCATAGGCCTAAAATTGCCAAGATCAAGGTCATGAAGCTTTTCCCCTATTTTCTTCTATGAGTTCTACTGTTTCTGGTCTTACCTTTAAATCTTTAATACATTTTGAGTTGATTTTTGTGTATCCTTCAAGATAAGGGTCCAATTTCATTCTTTGTGTGTGGATATCTAGTTTTCTCAACACCATTTGTTGAAGGGACTATTGTTTCCTCATTGTGTGTTCTCGGCACCGCAGTTGGCTGTTTACTGCACATGCATGGCTTTTTTTTCCAAGCTCTTTCTTCTGTTCCATTGGTCTATATGTCCATTTTTATGCCAGTGCCATACTATTTTAATTGCTGTCACCCTGTAATATATTTTGAAGTCAGGAAATGTGTCGCCTCCAGCTTTTTTCTTCTTTCTCCAGATTGGTTTGGCTATTCGTAGTCTTTTGTGCTTCTCTAAAAAATTTAAGATTATTGTTTCTATTTCTGTAAATTCTGCCTTTGGGATTTTCGTGGGAATTGCCTCAAAACTGTAGATCACTTTGGATGTTTTATCGAAGATGTCCCTCAACGATCCCTGCCTAGGAGTATTCTCTCACTTGTGTAATCACTTGCCCTTGACCGTGAGCTGGATCTAGTGAATCACTTCTAATGACAGAATCCAGAAAAATTTATAGGATGTCACTCACTCACAAGGTTACAGGAAGATTCTGGCTTCTAATAGACCCTGGCTTCCTCACTTGTGCGCACTCTCTCTCTCTCTCTCTTTCCCCCTCATTTGCTCTCAGGGAAGCTCGCTGACCTGTGGAGAGTCCCATGGAGCAAGGAGCTGAGGGAGCCTCCTGGACAACAGCCATGGAGGTGCTGAGGCCCTCAGTTAACAGCTCCCGAGGAACTAAATCCTGCTAACAACCATGTGATTGGGCTGGGAAGCAGACGCTCCCCAGGCTGAGCCTTCAGATTGGAGCTTTGTGAGAGACCGAGCCAGAAGCACCCAGCTAGGCTGTGCCCAGATTCCTGACACACAAAAACTGATTTAATAAATGTTTGTTCTGAGCCACTGAGTTTGGGGGTAAATTGTTATACACAGATAATATAGTAAGCCATCTCCCACTTCCACTGCCTCCCTCCCCAACGCCATGTAGGCTTGCCCTGTTTCGGGCCCCTTGTTCTCCATCACTGGCCGCCACCCCCCATAGATACCCTCTTCGTCCCACTCAGGCCGTCACTCCCTGTCACACCACTCCATCAGGGGGTGCCCTTGTCAGCCCCCTCAGGCTCTGACTCCCCACATCACCTGTCCCCGACAGAGATGTCCTCTTCATCCCACTCAGCCTCTAACACTTCATGCCACTCCATCACCGGAGGCCCTCATCAGTCCTCTCAGGCTCTGCTTCTCACACCACACTGTCCTCCCCTGAGGATCCCCATGTCCTCCTGCTTGGACTCTGATCCCTCCTACCAGACTGCCCTCCACAGGGACGCCCTTCTCACCATGCTCAGTACCGGATGGGTATGGGGAGCCCCCACACTCCTGACTGTGGATGGCTCTCTCGCTCTGCTTCACCTAGGGGCTTTGCTATTTTTAAAGTAGGCTCCCAGGGCTTGAACCCACAACCCTGAGCTCAAGACCTGAGCTGAGATTAAGAGTCGGACGCTTAACCGATTCAGTCACCCAGGCGTGCCTTCACCTAATGGCTTTGGGACTGAATTTTTCAGGAAGGCGAGGCAGAAGGATAGAGTATGTGCGGTTTTATGTTCAACATACAGATTGCCAAACCACCCTCCAAAAATCTGACATCAGTTTACACTCTGGTCTCCCTCCTTTGCTTGTCTCACACGGTGCTGGTTGGCTTTTCCTGCCTAGCGCTGTTTCTAGGTTTCGTTCCAGTGAAATGTCAAATGGTCCAATTCTTTTCAAAAACATCTGCTGGGTTTCTCTGTGCTGGCGTATCTAAACAGAGATCATTTCCACCCTGAAAATGCAAATCCTCTCTCTCTCTCTCACTGACAGCTATGGGCTTCTCTCCTCGCTCAGTGGGTTGTAATGCAAACTATAAAGGGAAAAAAAAGTTATTTGTATTGAAAGAAGAGCAGTATGCCTTCCAACAGTTTGGGACAAAGATGGACATTTAAACTGTAGACCTGCAGGAACCTTTTTGTTTTAGATTTTATTTATTTATTTGACAGAGAGAGAGACAGCAAGAGAGGGAACATTGCAGGAGAAGTGGGGAGGGAGAAGCAGGCTTCCGGCAGAGTGGGGAGCCTGATGCGGGGCTCGATCCCAGGACCCTGGGACCACGACCTGTGCCTATAGCAGACACTTAATGACTGAACCACCCAGGTGCCCCAACCTGCAGGAACTTTTTAAGAAAGCATTACTGACCCCTTGTTAACTTCCGAATTCTTATATATCTCGCTAAGAAGGGTCTGTTTCTTTCTCAGCCTATCTCTTTGTTTTCTGGTTGGAATTTGTGCATCTTTGCGTATTTACACTACCTGAAGCTCTAGCTATGTCTGGTTTTATGTATCCATCCCTTAGGGTAAAGTAATACTTGTTTTTAAATTTTATTTATTTATTAGAGAGAGGCGGGGAGGGAGCAGGCGAGCACAAGCAGGGGGAGCAGCAGAGGGAGAGGGAGAAGCAGACTCCCCGCTGAGCAGGGAGCCCAACTAGGGGCTTGATCCCAGGACTCTGGGATGATGACCCAAGCCAAAGGCAAATGCTTAACTGACTGAGCCACACAGGCGCCCCTCCTTATAATAAGCACTTTGCAGAAGGCTGTTAATTCATCCAGGCCTCAGAAGAGCATGACGAATTTGATATCGCTGTCCCTATTTAATGCAAGAGACAAAACTGAATCTCCAGGGCTGTGACCTACCCAAGGTGGTCACGCAGCTAGTCAGTGACAGAACTGGGGCTGGAACTCAAGCCTTCAGACTCCAGACCCTGAAATCTTCCCACTCCATTGTACTACCACTCTGGGTTCTTCTCCTGCAAGAAAGTATTCGTGAAGGTTTGAGCTGCCCTTCCAAACTGGAGCCTAGATATATAGAAAACTCTGTTGAACCTGATACACACTATTTGGCCAGACCAAGTCCATTCTTTAGAAGTGATTTGTACTTGGATTTCCCTGGAGCTCTTTATTGCGTCATTAAAATACAGACTTAGGGGCATCAGGGTGGCTCAGTCATTGGGCATCTGCCTTTGGCTTGGGTCATGATCCCAGGGTCCTGGGATTGGGCCCCACATCAGGCTCCCTGCTTGGTGGGAAGTCTGCTTCTCCCTCTTGCACTCTGCCTGCTTGTGTTCCCTCTCTCGCTGTGTCTTTCTCTGTCAAATAAATTAAAAAATCTTTAAAATATATACATACACACATACATACATACATACATACATACAGATTTATAGAAAGCCAGAGTAGCAATACTGCAGGGGGTGCCTGGGTGGCTCAGTCAGCTAAGTGTCTGATTCTTGGTTTCAGCTCAAGTCATGAGATCGAGCCCGTCGTCAGACTCCCGCTCAACCAGGAGTCGGCTTGAGATTCTCTCTTTCCTTCTTTTGCCCCTCACCCCTACTCATGCACCCTCTCTCCCTCTCTAAAATCAATCAACCAAAGACTAAGAAGAGACAAAGAAAGGCATTATATAATAATAAATGGGACAACCCAACAAGATATAGCAATTGTAAATATTTATGCACCCAACATGGGAGCACCCCGCTACATAAAACAATTAATAACAAACAACATCCCGATGGAAAATCAACAAAGAAATGGTGGCTTTGAATGACACACTGGACCAGAGGCACTTTAGCTATATTCAGAACACTCCATCCTAAAACAGCAGAGTACACATTCTCTCAAGTACATAGAACATTCTCCAGAATAGATCACATATTAGGCCACAAATTAAGTCTCAACAAATTCATAAAGATCAAAGTCATGCCAGGCATCTTTTCTGACCACAACACTACGAAACTAGAAATCAACCACAAGAAACCATCCGGAAGGAGCACAAATACATGGAGGTTAGATAACATGCTACTAAATAATGAATAGGTCAACAAAGAAATCAAAGAAGAAATTATAGAGAAACAAATGAAAATGAAAATACAATGATCCAAAATCTTTGGGATTCAGCAAAAGCAGTTCTAAGAGGAAGTTTATAGCAATACAGGCCTGGCTCAAGAAACAAGGAAAATCTCCAACAACCTAAACTTTCCCCTCAAGGAACTAGAAAAAGAACAACCAACAAAACCCCAAACCAACGGAAGAAAGGAAATGATAAAGATAAAAGCAGAAATAAATGATACAGAAACAAAGAAAACCAGTAGAACAGATCAATGAAACCAGGAGCTGGTTCTTTGAAAAGATCTACCAAACTGATAAACCTCAGCCAGACTCATCAAAAAGAGAGAGGGAGAGCGAGAACTCAAAAAACAAAATTGCAAGTGAAAGAGGAGAAATAATAACCAATATCACAGAAATACAAACAATTATAAGAGATTATTATGAAAAATCATATGACAACAAACTGGACAAACTAGAAGAAATGGATGAATTCCTAGAAACATATAACCCCCCAAAACCGAAGCAGGAAGAAACAGAAAAAAATTTTTTTAAGATTTTATTTATTTATTTGATAGACAGAGACCACAAGTAGTCAGAGAGAGAGGAGGAAGCAGGCTCCCTGCCCAGCAGAGAGCCCGATGCGGGGCTCGATCTCAGGACCCTGAGACCATGACCTGAGCCGAAGGCAGAGGCTTTAACCCACTGAGCCACCCAGGCGCCCCAAGAAACAGAAAATTTGAATGGACTGATTACCAGCAATGAAATTGAATCAGTAATCAAAAACTCCCAACAAACAAAAGTCCAGGACCAGACAGCTTCACAGACAACTTTTACCAAATATTTAAAGAAGAGTTAATACATATTCTTCTGAAACTATTCCAAAAATAGAAGAGGAAGGAAAACTTTCAAATTCACTCTATGAGGCCAGCATGACTCTGATACCAAAAGAAGGTAAGGACACCACAAAAAAAGAGAACTACAGGCCAATATCTCCGATGAACATATATGCAGAAATCCTCAACAAAATACTGGCAAACCAATTCCAATAATACATTAAAAAGATCATACACCATGATCAAGTGGGATTTATTTCAGGGATGCAAGGGTGGTCTGATACTCACAAATCAATATGATAGATCACATCAGTAAGAGAAAGAATAAAAACCATATGATCATTTCAATAGATGCAGAAAAAGCATTCAACAAAGTATAACATCCATTCATGATAAAAGACCTTAACAAAGTAGGTTTAGAAGAAACACCTTTTATTTCTTTTTGTTGTCTGATTGCTGACTTCTAGTACTATATTGAATAAAAGTGGCGGGAGTGGGCGTCTTTGTCATGTTCCTGATCTCAATGGGAAGGGTCTAAGCTTTTTTTCCCATTGAGAATGATATTCACTGTGGGTTTTTCATAGATGGATTTTATGAAGTTGAGGCATGTTCCCTCTACCCCTGTACTTTGAAACATTTTAATCAGGAACAGATGCTGTATCTTGTGAAATGCTTTTTCTGCATCAATTGAGAGGACCATGTGGTTCTTCTTTCTTCTCTTATTGATTTGTCCTATCACATTGATTGATTTGCGAATGTTGAACCACCCCTGCATCCCAGGGATAAATCCCACCTGGTCATGGTGGATAATCTTTTTAATATACTGTTGTATCCTATTAGCTAGGATCTTGAGATTCTTGGCATCCATATTCATCAGGGATATTGGTCTGAAATTCTCCTTTTTGGTGGGGTCTTTGCCTGGATTGGGGATCAAGGTAATGCTGGCTTCATAGAAAGAGTATGGAAGTTTTCCTTCTATTTTTTGAAACAGCTTCAGGAGAATAGGTATTATTTCTTCTTTGAATGTTTGGTAGGTTCCCCAGGGAATCCAGCAGGTCCTGGACTCTTATTTTGGGGAAGGTTTTTGATCACTGCTTCAATCTTATTATTAGTTATTGGTCTATTCAGGTTGTCAATTTCTTCCTGTTTCAGTCTTGGAAGTTTACAGGTTTCCAGAGACGCATTCATTTCTTCTAGGTTGCTTAACTTATTGGCATATAGCTGTTGATAATAATTTCTGATGATTGTTTCTATTTCCTTGGTGTTAGTCATGATCTCTCCCCTTTCATTCATAATTTTATTAATTTGGGTCCTTTCTCTTTTCTTTTGGTTTAGTCTAGAAGGAACATACCTTGACATAATAAAGGCCATATATGAAAAGCTTGCAGCTGACATAATCCTCAATGGGGAAAAATAGAGAGCTTTTCCCCTAAGGTCAGGAATAAGACAAGGATGTCTATTCTCACCACTTTTATTCAGTGTAGTATCAGAATTCCTAGTCACAGCAATCAGACAACAAAAAGAAATAAAAGGCATCCAAATTGATAAGGAAGAAGTAAAACTGTCACTATTTGTAGATGACATAATGCTATATATGGAAAACCCTAAAGGCCACACCAAAATACTGCTAGAACTGATCAATGAATTCAGTAGTCACAGGATAAAAAAAATCAATGTACAGAAATCTGTAGCATTTCTGTACACTAATAATGAAGCAGCAGAAAGAGAAATTAATAAAGCAATCCCATTTACAATTATACCAAAAAATAATAAGATACCTAGGAATAAACTCCAAAGAGGTGAAAGACCTGTACTCTGAAAACTATAAGACACTGATGAAAGAAATTGAAGTGAACACAAAGAAATGGAAAGACATTCCATGTTCATGGATTAGAAGAATAAATATGGTTAAAATGTCTATGCTACCCAAAGCAATCTACACTTTTAATGCAATTTCTATCAAAGTACAAACAGCATTTTTGACTGAACTAAAACAAAAAATCCTAAAATTTGTATGGAACCACAAAACACCCTGAATAGCCAAAACAATCTTGAAAAGAAAAACAAAACTGAAGGTATTACAATTCCAGACTTCAAGTTATATTACAAAGCTGTAGTAATCAAAGCAGTGTGGCACTGGCACAAAAATAGACACATAGATCATAGAACAGAATAGAAAGCCCAGAAATAAACCCACAATTATATGGTCAACTAATCTTTAACAAAGGAGGTAAGAACATGCAATGGGAAAAAGTCTCTTCAACATGTGGTTTTGGGATAACTGGACAGCAACATGAAAAAGAATGAAACCGGACCACTTTCTCACACCAGACATAATGGATTAAAGACCTAAATGTGAAACCTGAAACCATAAAATTCCTAGAAGATAACACGGGCAGTAATTTTTTTGACATCAGCTGTAACTATATTTTTCTAGATGTCTCCTGAGGCAATGGAATTAAAAGCAAAAATAAATTGTTGGGACTACAGAAAAATAGAAAGCTTTTGCACAGTGAAGGAAACAATCAACAAAACTTAAAAGACAACCTACTGAATGGGAGGAGACGTTTGTAAACAAGATATCCGATAAAGGGTTTGTACCCAAAATATATAAAGAACTGATACAACTCAACACCCAAAAAACAAGTAATCCAATTAAACAGTAGGCAGAAGACAAGAACAGACATTTCTCGGGAGAAGATGTCCAGATGGCCAACAGACACACGAAAAGATGCTTGACATCACTCATCATCTGGGAAATGAAAATCAAAGCCACGATAAGATATAAGCTCACACCTGGCAGAATGGCTAAAATCAACAACACAAGAAACTAAAAGTGCTGGCAAGGACTGGGAGAAAAAGGAACCCTTGTGCAGTGCTGGTGAGAATGCAAACTGGTGCAGCCAGTGTGGAAAACAGTATGGAGGTTCTTCAAAAAGTTAAAAATAAAACTACCCTACAATCCAGTAATTGCACTCCTGGGTGTTTACCCCCAAAGTTAAAAAACACTAATTCAAGGTGATATACACACCCCTACATTTATTGCAGTATTATTTATAATAGCCAAACTATGGAAGTAGCCCATGTCCATCAATTGATGATTAGATAAAGATGTGATAATATGTGTAATAAATTGTTATATAATTAATATATATATAATATATTATATATCATTAATATATATTACATATAATATATGTTAATATATCAATGTATTGATATATAAATTAAATTAGAAATAAAATTGATTTACTTATGAACATAAAATTATAAATATGAAAATTAATTATTTAAAATATATATATCAAATATAAATTTATTTGTATTATATTATACATAAATTTATAAATTATTATATATAATATATGTAATGGAATATTATTCAGCCATAAAAAAGAACAAAATCTTGCCATTTGCAGCAACATGGGTGGAGCTACAGAGTATAATGCTAAGCGAGGTAAGTCAATCAGAGAACGATTTCATTCATATGTGGAATTTAAGAAACAAAACAAATGAGCAAAGGAAATATAAAGAGAGAGACAAACCAAGAAATGGAACTTTTTTTTAAAGTAAACTCTATGCCACACATGGGGCTTGAACTCATGACCCTGAGATCAAGAGTCGTCAGAGTCTCCTATTCTACCGACCGAGCCAGCCAGGTGCCCCCAAGCACCAGATTCTTTTTTTTTTTTTAATTTTACAGTGTTGTCAATTACACTCTTTTTTTTTTAAATTTCATTTCTTTTCAGCGTAACAGAATTCATAGTTTTACACCACACCCAGTGCTCCATGCAATGCGCGCCCTCCCTAATACCCACCACCTGGCTCCCCCAACCTCCCACCCCCCGCCCCTTCAAAACCCTCAGGTTGTTTTTCAGACTCTTAACTCTAGAGAACACACTGATGGTTACCACAGGACGAGGGGGGAAATGGGGGAACTAGATGATGGGGATTAAGGAGAGCACTTGTCCTGATGAGCACCTGGTGATGTCTGGAATCACTGAATCACTGTATTGTACACCTGCAACGAATACAACACTGTATGTTAATTATATTGGAATGAAAATTAAAGCTTAAGAAAAAATACTTTTTTTTAAAAAGTCTTGAGATTATTACTCTTACTGAAAAAATACAAATATAAGTAAATTGTTACATTAAGCAAAAAATAAAAAATAAAAATATCCAAGACCTTCATCAGTAACACTCTGATAGGAACGATTTTTGCTGTTCCGTGGTGAGCTTTAACTTAACAAGATAGGCCAGATGCCATTGAAACAAACCAGATATCCTTCAAAGGGGAGAGTTTAAATAAGTTGCAGGACAAGAAAATACTATATAGATGTTAAAAAAAAGAAGAAGGCCAATCAATATACGAAGTGATTTCCAAGCTATGTTGTTAAGTGAAAACAAATACAAGTGAAAGCAATATGAATAGTGTCCTACCATTTGTGACACACGTATAGGTATGTGTACTTGTATATATACATATGTGTGTGTATTTATATATGCATAGAATAATAGGATATCTCTGGAAGGATACACAAGAACTTGAGATAGTAGATATCCCTGGGCAGGACAAATGGGTGACAAAGGTGGGAAGGAGACTGATTTTTCATTGTCTATCCTTTTATACCATTTCTTTATTTCATTTGAAATTTTTTTACGATTTTAAGTCATCTCTACACCAATGTGGGGTTCAAACCCACCGCCCCGAGATCAAGAGTCATGAGCTCTGACTGAGCTAGCCAGGCGCCCCTCTATCATTTGAGTTTTTAAAGATTTTATTTACTTATCTATTTATTTATTTATTTGAAAGAGAAGAGAGAGAAAGCAGGGGAGGAGCAGAGGGAGAGGGACAAGTGGACTCCAGCATGGAGCCAGACGCGGGGCTGGATCCCACGACTCTGAGATCATGATCTGAGCAGAAGTCAAGAGTCTGACGCTTAAGGGACTAAGCCGCCCAGGTGCCCCCTCATCTGAATTTTTACCACATGCCTGAATTGCCTGTTAAAAATATTTTTAGTTATCCAGTGCTTTGCCATTTTTAAAGTATTGTTACATATGTGATCTTAACTGAATATACAGGCAGCCCAAGGTAGTAAGTCTTACAGCTTTCTCATAGAGCCCTTCAAGCTGGTCCCTGCCTTCAGCCCACTTTTTCGTTGCCCCTTCCCCACTCTCTGAATGCTGCAGCCACACCTAGAGAAGACTGAGCCACACTTTTCTCTCTCCTGCCAGCAGCCTCTAGCTCCACTCTCCCATCCCTTCTAATTAATGTAACTAGGCATTGTGTTCCATAATTACAGGGTTTGTCAGTGAAATCAATAGTTGCCTCCCTTGTGACAATGACATTTTAGTTCCATCAATCTCCCCAGAGCCCGGCAGCTTCTCGGAGCCAACAAAACTCCCAAGGTTATTAACATGTCCCTTTGCTCTCACTCATTTTCTTGCATGCAAGTAAATGAGCAGATTCTCAATTCACATGATTTCATACACCCTACCCGCGATTATTTGGAGATAAAATGCCAATCAAATATATATTTTGAAGGCTTTATTGAGGTACGGTCTGTGTATTTAAAAATTGGCCATTGTGTGCCTATGATTCTTTTAGAAAAAGCAGAGTTGTGCGATCTCAAATTCATTTTTTATAATGGCCTTAAGATTCTAACGTAAAATATCCTAGATCATAATAGGTTTCTGGTGTGACTCAGTTTCTCTCTTCTACTCCCAAATCTGTCCCCTGATCTACTGCTTAATAGAAGACTTCTAATTCTATTGTTTCTTTAAATCTATAGCATGTCCAAGTTGGAAGGGCCCTTGGAAATCAACTGGCCCCGAAAAAAAAAATCAGCCAGACATGGGAAACTGACAACCTCATAAGGGTTGTCATATAATTTACCAAACGTCATATAATAGATAAATGGCAGAGTTAGGACAAAATTCCAGGATTCTTGTTCTTAGCCCAATAAACTTCCCATTCCATCAGGGAGCCTCTTCTCTTGCTAATGTCGTAGAAATTACTAAATCCACCACCATCATTCTGCTCACCCAGCTACATCTAAACCTTTGATGGTGGCAGAGGGGCTTGAGTTGAGGATGGGTCTAGAGAACAGGTAGGAAATACAAGCTTTTTCCTTCACGGTCCTTCTAGGTAAATTTCTTTCTTAGCATTCAGCACAATTAACCAAGAAGATAGGTTCTTTCATGTCCAGAGAAGGACCTTATAGTTACCAGGCAATAGCATCTATCATTATTCTTATTATTCTTATCATTGCTGCATTTCTCTAGCTTATGACAGCAAGATGGGAAGGTGGTATGAAACGGTGGCAGATGAAACCACTGAGCACTACTTCCTGCTTTTGCCAAAAATTGCACTAAAATTAGCCTCTATTCCCCATGGATTTGAGCCAGGGAAAGCAATTTAGCTTCTCATATTGTTTTTCTAGCAATCAGTCTGTAACAATTAAACAACTGGTGATAAAGGGAGGAGTTCGCTTTATATCTTTGACTGACCAAGACTGAAGATGTTTTCTATGATCGGTTATAATGGATCTTGATGTCACCATAGTAGGAGGACGTAGGCCAATAATAGTTTTGTGGGGGTTTTATTTTAGAATTTTATTTTTAAGTCATCTCTACACCCAACATGGGACACGAACTTATAGCCCCAAGGTCAAGAGTCACATGCTACCAACTGAGCCAGCCAGGTGCCCCCAATAGTTTTGAGGTACTAAATATGGCATTCTGAACTTAAGGAGAAAACTCTAAAATGTTCCAATGGGGATGGAATGACTGTCAACTATTTTCATATTATTAGAAATCATACTTCCCCCTTAAAAAAGTCCTTCTCCCCAGGAATTCACATTTTAAGAATTTATCCTAAGAAAAAGCAGAGATTTATGCACAAAGGTATTCATCACAATTTCTTTATGAGTGAAATACTGGAAATAGTTAAAAGCAATCGGAGTTCTCAAATAAAATATGATCATTCCATTAAAGGAAATCTTATGGAGCCATTGAAATTCGCTCTGGGGGCACCTGGGTGGCTCAGTCAGTTAACCATCTGACTTTGGCTCAGGTCATGATCTCAGGGTCCTGGACTGGAGCCCAGCATGCAGCTCTGTGCTCAGTGGGGAGCCTGCTTCTCCCTTTCGCTCTGCCCCTCCCCCTGCTCATGCTCTCTCTTTCTCTCTCTCTCTCTCTCCCTCTCTCTCATATAAATACATAAAATGTCTTAAAAATTCACTTTCCAAAGATTTCATTTTTAACAGCTTTACTGAGGTACAATTTATCTACCATAAAGTTCACTGATGTAAAGTGTAAATTCAAAGCTTTTTAGTATATTTACAGAGCTGTTGAAACTATCCTTGTAATCTAATGCTGGAACATTTTCATCACTCCAAAAAAGAGCCTCATACCTACTGGCAGTCGCTCTTCATATTCCCAGTGCATAAACTGATAGGAAAAATACAAATGAGGGGCGCCAGGTTGGCTTGGTCCCTGGAGCACACGACTCTTGACCTTGGGGTTGTGAGTTGGAGCCCTGTGGTGGGTGCAGAGATTACTTAAAAATAAAATCCTTAAGAACAAAAGGAAGAGAAATACAAATGACTCAAAAGACAGGGGGACAAAGGCAAGGCAGTCACATCTGAGGACCTGCAAATGACTAATACACACATGAAAAGATGTTCAGCTTCACCCGTGATAAAGGAAATGGAAATCAACACCCTTTCCTCCCATCAGATGGGCAACAGTGAAAAAGATTCGTAACATCTGGTACTAGTAAGGGCGTAGGGAAACTACACATTTTCACAGGCTTCTCTGGATGATAATCTGGCGCCGTTTATTTCCCGTTTTAAAGCCCATACCACTGGAGCCAACAACTCTGCCTCGGAAATTCTAGGCTAGAGACAAAAGGACCGGTAAGGAAGAACATAGGCACAATACGGATTTCTGCAAGGATTGCAAACCGCAGAGCCATGTGTAGGCTCTGACCTCCTCTTTGTGCCAGGCATCGCTCTTGCCATAAGAAAGACATGCCTGCCACGTTGCAGATAACATTCTCGCTCCGCAGGGGAAGCGGGGGCTCAGGAAAGTGAAGCCACTTGCTTTGGGTCTGACACACAGCTACTGAGTGGCAGAGCCAGCATTCACATCCACCTCTCTCTGGCCCCAAACCGAAAAGGAGAACTTTCTGGCTAGGATACAAGAAACTCCCTCAGTGGGTGTGGGGCTAATCTTTTGGGAGATCTTTTTTTTTTTTTTGGTGTTTTCATATTTCCTGGGTTTATTCCCCTTTGTTCCAAGCTCTAAGCCCCGTTTATTCCCCTTTGTTCCAAGCTCTAAGCCCCAGTCTACTTCACTCCACCTCCATGGCCTGCATGGTTTCCTCCAGCAGTTCCAGGGTCCCCCTGAACCCAGGTCACCCAGGATCCCTACAGTGACGGCTCCCACCAGCAGCTGTTCCCTCTTCCCTCACTTTAACAGGGCCCTCTCTGAGCTTTCGCTTCCAGGGCAGTCCAAACTCTGGCACGGAAGGTCTGCTCCAGTAGCCCTTCTGCACTCTGACCGCACTGGCTCCTCAATCTCCACTCAGTCATCACCTCCTCCCAGAAGCCTTCCCTGACCTCTAGACCTCATGTTTGGCTGGACCCAGTCCTCCAGCACTGCAGGGGCAATGTCCTGGCGGGAACCTTTCCGCCAAGTAGGTGTGGTCAGTTGCAAAGCTCTGGACCTTTATAAAAAAAAAGATTTTATTTATTAGAGAGAGAGAGCGCGCACAAGCACGTGAGCATGGGCGCGCAGGAATAGGGGGAGGGGGGCAGAGGAAGAGGGAGAAGCAGGCTCCCTGCTAAGCAGGGAACCCGAGGAGGGGCTCCCAGTGGGAGCCAGATGGCTTAACACACTGAGCCACCCAGGTGCCCCGCCTTGGGACATTTTTAAGACTCAAAATGAACTCAAGTCTCAGCGGAAGGGGTGGAAGTTTGTGATGCTGAAATTGGGTGAGGGAATAGTTAGTGAGGGGGGCCTGGGGTGTGTGGAACATGTAAATTTCATTTCTTCATCCATCTGGTAAAGGTTTATTGGCATTTACTCTGTGACCGGCACTGGTCACAGCACTGGGGGATTCACCAATGAACAAAACAGAGAAAAATCTCTACCCTTGGGAATTTATAGCAGAGGGGTAAGGCAGACAATTAACATGTTATACTATATACATAATTATATATGGCATATATACAATTATACATTATATGTAATTTGATAGATGGATAGAAAAATGGATTATATGAGGTGGCAAATAGAGCCATGGAGGAAATTCAGCAGGAAAGGGGGGGTGAGGGGTTGGAGGGGGCGTTGTAATTTTCGAAATGGTGCAAAAGACTCATCGAGAAGGAAACACTTAAGTAAAAATCTGAAGGATGTAAGAGAAGAGCCAGGCAGATATCTGGAGGGAGAGCATTCTAGCAGAGGGAACAGTAAGTGCGGGGACCTGAGGTATCCTGGTAAGGGGGGAGCAAGGAGTGCCTTATGGGCCATGAATCCTCAGAACAAGATGGGGACTCACTAGAGAGTTGTAAGAAGACGAGTGACATGATCTGAAGTACATTTTAAGAGCATCAGGGTGGCTGCTGTGTTGAAAATAACCCATGGCGGGGGGGAGGCGCCTGGAGGGCTCAGTAGGAAGAGCACGTGACTCTTGATTTCGGGGTCATGAATTCAAGCCCCATGTGGGACATAGAGATGACTTAAGAAAGAAAAGAAATTGGAGGAAGGCTTAGAAGAAGGAAGAGCACATTGGATACGGATGCAATGACTGGGGAGAAAGGTGCTGGTGGCTCAGATCAGGGTCTTAGCAGTAGAGATGTAAGAAGCAGTCAAGTTCAGAATATATGTTGCAGGCAATCCACAGGAACTGTTGGATGTGAGAGGCAAGTTTTTGCATGAGAAACTGGAAGAATGGACTTGCTGTTTGCCAAGATGGGGTGGTTTGCTGTGGGAGGGGCAGGCTGAGGTGGCAGAGACAGAGGGCCTGACTGACTTGTGTGAGCTCCCAGTGACAGGCCACTTCACAATACTGACAGCTTCATTCCTTAAATTCTGCTGTGAATTAGACCCAGATATCGCGGGTCTGAAAGCAGCCCTCCTAGGGTCCGCTGGCTTCCATTCAGGGATAGAGAACAATAACGGTGAAGACTGAGACGGTCCCTCTCATCTGGTGGGGCATCTGACTAAAAACAAAATAGGAAAACAACAAATTCAAAAGCCATGAGTCTCTTTTATGACTATACAGTGAATATTAACAGGAAACTCAGAGCCGTGCCTTCTGGGAGATCCCACAGCGGATGATGTCGGTGGATGATTGAGAGAAACAACGGTCCCTCCAGAGGAGAGAGACCGGAAGTCATGGCAGACAAAACAATGCCCCCCCCCAAGATGGCCGCGTCTTTCAAGCTAAGGCTTAAAGGCTGCAGGCCTTCACCAATTTTTCCAGGGGAAGGAGAGCTCATTACCTTTCCCTGGCAATTGTCTCTCTTCCTTTCTTCGCTCAGTGACACTCTGACAGCCTCCTCCGGAGACCTCCTATGATCCCTGCCCTCAGATTTTCTTCTTTTTTTTTTTTATGTGGAGGAATATGGGACAGAGGGAGAGGGAGGGACAGAAGCTTAATCTCTTAAGAGAATCTTAACACAGAGCCTGGCACAGGGTTTGATCTCACAACCCTGAGATCATACCCTGAGCCGAAATCAAGAGTCAGACGCTTAACCGACAGAGCCACCGAGGCACCCCCTTGCCCTCATATTTTCAATCTATGTTGACCCTTGTGTCATACATGAAAACCTTTCAGAAACTCCAACATATTATTGAATTGCACAGCACTGTTACTGCCTGCCTGTTAGGCAAACAAGTTCTCGCTTTGTGATGTACAGATTCGACTTGCCCGCGGATAACAAACATCGATCTAATAGTATCATTTATGTTAATGCAGAGAAACATGCTAAGAGCCACAAGAACAATACATAATATACATTATGAATTCAGACCTGTGTTGCTCCCATCTTCCAGGGATCGACAGCCCAGGCAGGAGCCAAGGGCTTTGCCAGAGAGTCTTTTTATTTTTTTTTAAGATTTTATTTATTTATTTGACAGACAGATCACAAGTAGGCAGAGAGGCAGGCAGAGAGAGAGGAGGAAGCAGGCTCCCTGCCAAGCAGAGAGCCCAATGCGGGGCTCGATCCAGGACCCTGGGATCATGACCTGAGCCGAAGGCAGCAGCTTAACCCACTGAGCCACCCAGGCACCCCAAGAGAGTCTTTTTATTTTTAAGTGAAAATTTTTTTAGATCTTTATTTATTTACTTGAGAGAGAGAATGAGAGAGAGAGAGAGAGAGAGAGAGCATAAGCAGGAGCCAGGGGTTGGAGGGTGAGGGGAAGGCAGAGGGAGAACCAGACTCCTTGTTGAGCCGGGAGCCCGATGTGGGGCTCAATCCCAGGATTCCAGGATCATGACCTGAGCCAAAGGCAGACACTTCATTGACTAAGCCACCCAGGCACCCCAGTCTCATTCCTTTATCTACGTAATCTCTGCACCCAGTATGGGGCATGAACACACGACCCTGAGATCGAGAGTTGCACGCTCTACCAACCAATCCAGCCAGGTGCCCCTGCCAGAGAGCCTTTTTGAACTTTGTGCTAGCAATGGCCATTACCTCTGTATGTTTCCTATTGCTACTCTCAAAAATGACCGCAAACTGGGGGGGTTTAAAACAACTTCGTGGCTCAAAACGCCAGAAGATTTATTATCTTACAGTTCTGGAGGTCAGAAGTCCTACACTCCCTGGGCCAGCAGGGCAGCATTCCTTCCCAAGGCTCTAGGGGAGTCTGTTCCCTTGCCTTTTCCACCTTCCAGAGGCCGCCTGCATTCCTTGGCTTGTGACCCCCTACTCCATCTGGAGAGCACATCACCCCAAATTCTGCTTCTATCCTCATACCTCCCCCTCCTGACTCTGACCCTCTCGTTTTCCTCTTGTAAGGACCCCGTGATGATAATGACACACTTGGATAATCCAGGATAATCTTCCCACATCGGGTTCCTTAATTTAATGATACTGCCAAGTCTTTTTTGCCATGACAGATTACATACTCATAAGTTCCAGGGGTTTTTTGAACATACTCTCTGCTGAGTCGAGGAAGCTCTCCTATATTCCTAGGGAACTGAGAGCTTCGATTCTGAATGGGTGTGACACTTTATCAAAAAGCTTTTTCTGCATCAATTGATACAATTGTTTAAGTTTTCTTCTGTAGCCTGTTAATACGGCAGATTACGTTGATTGACTTTGATTATTGAAGTATTGTAGCTCCAAAATGAACCCCACTTGGACATGGTATATGATTCCTTTTATACACTGCTGAAATCTACTTGCTATTATCTTTTTTTGTTAAGCAATCTCTACACCCAACGTGGGGCTCGAACTCACAACCCCAAGGTCCAGAGTTACACGCCCTTCCAACTGAGCCAGCCAGGCGCCCCCTATTTGCTAATATCTTGTGAAGGATTTTTGCATCTGCGTTCATGAGGGTTATCGGTGTGTATATATAGTTTTGTTGTGTGATTTCTGTCTGGTTTTGATATCAAGTTAATACTAGTTCATAATGCGAATTGGGAAGTACAGCTGATCTTTGAACAACATGGGTTTGGACTTCTCTGTGGATTTTGAATAGTACAATACTGTAAATGTATTTTCTCCTCCTTAAGATTTTCTTAATACTATTTTCCTTCCTCTAGCTTACTTTGCTGTAAGAATACAGTATATAATACATAAACATGCAAAATATGTGTTAATCAATGGTTGATGTTATCATAAAGCTTCTGGTCAGTGGTAGGTTATTATCTGTTAAGTTTTTGGGGAATTAAAAGTTATAAATGGATTTTTGACTGTGTGGGCCGGGGCGGGGGGGCGTGGTCAGCACTCCTAACTCCAGTGTCATTTAAGGTCAACTGTATTTTCTCCTCTTCTATTTTCTGGAAGTGACTGGTAGAATTGGTATAGATCCCTTTTCACATGTTTCATGTAATTCTCCAGTACAGCTATTAGGGCCTGGGGATTCCTTTTTGGAGAGTTTTTACATTATAAATTCAATTTCTTGAAGTTATAAGGTTATTCAAATACTCTATTTCATATTTGGTGAGTTGTGGCAGTTCGTGTTTTTCAGGCAATTGGTCCATTCCATCTAAGTTGTCAAATTTACATGTGAGGAAGTTTTCACTGTATTATTATCCTTTGGATGCCTGCAGAGTCTGTAGTGCTATCCCCTGTTTGAGTCTGGCTATTGATAATGTGTGTCTTTTCTCTCTGTCTTTTTTTACTTGAATTCAGGACCCCGAGATCCAGAGTCCCATGTTTGATCAAGGGCCAGCCAGGCACTCCTTCTCTCTCTTTTGGAGGTTTTGCTATTGATCTTTTCAAAGAAAATATTTTTGCTATTGATCTTTTCAAAGAACTGGTTCTTTGTTTCATTGTTTTTCCTTATTGTTTTTCTGTTCCTGCTTTTGTTGATTTCTGCTTTGAGCAATTATTGTTTTCTTCCTCTGCTTACTTCAGGCTTATTTTGCTCTTGTTTTTGCAGGTTCTGGAGCTGGAAGCTGAGATTACTGACTTGACATTTTCCTCTTTTCTAACATGTATACTTAGTGCTGCAAATTTCCCTCCTAGCGCTGCTTTAGCAACATGCCACAAGTTTTGATACGTAGCATTTTCATTCTCATTCAGTTTAAAAGATTTTATTTATTTATTTGACAGAGAGATATCACAAGTAGGCAGAGAAGCAGGCAGAGAGAGGGGGGGAAGCAGGCTCCCTGCTCAGCAGGGAGCCCGAAGCGGGGCTCTATCCCAGGACCCTGAGATCATGACTTGAGCTGAAGGCAGAGGCTTAACCCACTGAGACACCCAGGTGCCCCTTTTCTCATTCAGTTTAATGTATTTATTTTAATTTCCTTTGAGACTTTCTCTTTGGCCCATGGGTTATTTAGAAGTATGTTCTGAGTTTGCAAGTGTTTGAAGATTGTCCTGTCATCTTTTTGTTTATTGATTTCTACTCCAATTCCATTGTGATCAGAGAACACAATTATTTAAAATTTTTCCAGATTTCTTCTATGGACCAGAATATGTTCTATCTTTGTGTATGTTTTGTGGGCACTTGAAAAGTATGCATATGCTGCTGTTGTTGGCTGGAGTATCCTAGAAATGTCTATTAGGTCTTATTGGATGACGTTGTTGAGTTGTACATCCTTGCTTATTTTCTGTCTAGTTGATCTATGAGCTGTTGGGAAAGGCTTATTGAAGTGTCCAGCTACAGTTGTGGGGCTTATCTATCCCTTTGCTTCACATATTTTGTAGCTCTTTTTTTTTTTTTGGTGTATATGCATTCAGGATTGCTATGTCTTTCTGGTGAATTTTGACATTTTTATTATTATGTAAATCATCACATCCCTCTCTGTCACTGGTCATTTTCTTTACTCTGAAGTCTATTTTAGCTGATATGAATAGAGCCACTTCTGTTTTCTTTTGGTTAATGTTTGCATAATATATCTCTATCCTTTTATTTTCACCTTGGTTGTCATTATATTGGAAGTGATTTCCTTATAGACCGTATAATTGGCTCTGTTTTTTTTAATAACTTACTTGTTAAGCTTTTTGTTTTTATTGTTTTGTTTTATTTGTTTAAGATTTTATTTATTTATTTATTTATTTGACACAGAGAGATCACAAGAAGGCAGAGAAGCAGGCAGAGAGAGAGGGGGAAGCAGGCTCCCCGCTGAGCAGAGAGCCCAATGCGGGGCTGAATCGCAGGACCCCAAGACCATGACCTGAGACGAAGGCAGAGGCTTAACCCACTGAGCCACTCAGGCGCCCCTTGTTTTGTTTTAGTAAGCACTATGCCCAACGTGGGGCTTGAACTCACAACCCTGAGATGGAGTCACACCCGCCTGCAACTGAGCCAGCCAGGCACCCCTAGTTGGCTCTGTTTTTTAATCCACTCTGTCAATCTTTGTCTCTTTTTTTTTAAAGATTTTATTTATTTATTTGACAGACAGAAATCACAAGTGGGCAGAGAGGCAGGCAGAGAGGGAGAGGAGGAAGCAGGCTCCCTGCCAAGCAGAGAGCCCGATGCGGGGCTCGATCCCAGGACCCTGGAATCATGACCTGAGCCGAAGGCAGAGGCTTTAACCCACTGAGCCACCCAGGTGCCCCCAATCTTGGTCTCTTAATTGTTGTATATAGTGTGTTACAGTTAATATCATTATTGCTACATTAGAACTTGAGCTTGCCATTTAATTTTTTCGTTTTCTGTTTATTATCTCTCGTTTTCATTTCTTGCTTTCTTTTTACTGCCTTCCTGTGGATTACTTAGACACTTTTTAGAAATATATTTTGATTTATCTATGGTGTTTTTGAGTATATTTCTTTGCAAAAGTTTTCTTCTCTAGGTATTACATTATATATACAGAGGACTTATGACAATCTACTGGTATTATCAATTTACCAGCTTGAGTGAAGTATAGAAATCTCACTTCCCTTTATATTCCTTTTCCTTCCCCTATTTATGATATAATTGTCCTAAATACTTTCTCTGCACACATTTAGAACTACATCAGATAGTGTTATAATTATGGCTTCAACCACCAAACATAACATAAAAAATTTAAGAGGGAAAAGAAAGATTGTTTCATTTGCCCATATTTTTGTTTATTGTGTTATTCTTTTTTTTCTTTTTGGTGTTCCAGGATTTCTTTTTTTTTTTTTAATTTTTTTTTTATTTGTCAGAGAGAGAGGGAGAGAGAGCGAGCGAGCACAGGCAGACAGAGTGGCAGGCAGAAGCAGAGGGAGAAGCAGGCTCCCTGCCGAGCAAGGAGCCCGATGTGGGACTCGATCCCAGGACGTTGGGATCATGACCTGAGCCGAAGGCAGCTGCTTAACCAACTGAGCCACCCAGGCGTCCCTGTTCCAGGATTTCTTCTGTTATCATATCCTTTCTGTTTAGCTCTAAAATGCTAAATTAAAATTTCAGGTTGGCCTGCTGTTGACAAATTCTCTTAGTTTCTCCTAACCTGAGAATGTCTTGATTTTACTTTCATTCCTGAAGGATGTTCTCACTAGGTATAAGATTCTGGGATGACAATTCCTTTTTTCACCATTAAAAAAAATATTGTGCCAATTTTCCTGGCTTCCATGACTTCTGATACGAAATCTGCCATCATTCAAGTTGTTATTTCCCCAAGATATCATTTTTTTTTTCTGGCTGCCTTCAAGATTTGTTTCTTTGTCGTTAGTTTTCAGAAGTTTAATTATGATGTGCTTTGGTATGGATTTCTTTGAGTATATCCTGTTTGAGATTTGCTCAGTTTCATGAATCTGTAGCTTTATGTTTCCTGCCATATTTGGGGAAATTTCAGTCATTGTTTCTTTGAGTACTTTTTAAAAAGTAAGCTCTCTGCCCAACGTGGGACTCAAACTCACAACTTCTACTGACAGAGCCAGGCAGACACCACTCTTTAAGTACTTTTTAAGCCCTACCCTCTTTCTCATCTCCTTCTGAGACTCCTACAACACAAATGTTAGATCTTTTGTTATAACCCCTCAGGTCCTTGAGGCTCTGTTCTTTTTTTTTTTTTTTTTTTTTAATTTTATTTTCTCCTGGAGCACCTGGGCAGCTGAGTCAGTTAAGCATTCCACTCTCTGTTTTGACCATGGTCACCACCTCAGGGCGGTGAGATCCAGCCCCACACTGGGCTCTGCACTCAGGTGGGGAGTCTGCATGGGATTCTCTCTCTTTCTTCCTCTCCCTCTGCCCCTCCCTCGAACTTGCTATCTCTCCCTTTCTCTGGAATAAATAAATATATCTTTAAAATTGATGTTCTCAGGGTGCCTGGGTGGCTCAGTGGATTAAAGCCTCTGCCTTCAGCTTAGGTCATGATTCCAGGGTCCTGGGATCAAGACCCACATCGGGCTCTCTGCTCAGCAGGGAGCCTGCTTCCTACTCTCTCTCTGCCTGCCTCTCTACCTACTTGTGATCTCTGTCTGTCAAATAAATAAATAAATAAAAGCTTTAAAATTGATGTTCTCCCTCTGTTGCCCAGCTTGGGTCGTTTCTGCTACGTTATCCCCCAGTTTATTGATTCTTTCCTCTGTCACCTCCATTCTGCTGTTGAGCTCATCCTCTAAGTTTTCTATCTCCGTAATTGTATTTTTCAGTTTTAAAATACCCATTTTATGCTTCTTTATGTTCTCGAGTTCTCATCCGTTTCTATTTTACGTGTCCTACTTTCTTTGTTTCAAGTGTGTTCATAACTTCTTGCGGAAGCATTTTTCTCACTGCAGCTTTAAAACCTTTGTCAGAGAATTCTAACATTGTTGCCACCTCAGTGTTGGCAACTGTTGTAGGCTGAACTGTATCCCTGAAACACAAAGATGTGTTGATGTCCTCATCCTCTATTACCTGTAAATGTGCCCTTACTTGGAAAGAGGGCCTTTGCAGATGTAGTTAAGATGCGGTTATTAGGGTGGGTCCTAATGAAATGGGACTGGTATCCTTATAGAAGGAGGTAACTTTGGACACAGACACAGGAAGAATGCTATGCGACAACAGAGAGAGATTGGAATGATACCAGGGGCAACCAAGGAACTGACAGCCACTCCAGAAGCTAGGGAGAGGCCAGGAAGGACTTTCCCCTAGGGGTTTCATGGGGCGCATGGCCCTGTCAACACCTTGATTCTCTATTTCGGACTCTTGGGCTCCGGAACCGTGAAACAACAAATTCCTTGTTGTTTTTCAGCCACTCCATTTGTTAGGTACTATGTTACAGCAGCCCTGGGACACTAAGACAGCATGTTTCCATCTTTTTCCATCACTTTGAGATCTTCCAGACCCTTGGTATGATGAGTGATTTTTCAGGTGAAACCTCTAGACTTGGGGTGTTATGTTGTGAGACTCCATACCCTAAACCTTCTGTTTTAGCCGACTTCCTGTTACACTCCCCTATCAGAGGAGAGAGAGGCCTCCATGTTACTTCGGGGTGGTGGCAAACATCTGGGTTCCCCCCAAGGCCTCCTTTCCCACCCAGGAGGAGCTGCTGGGTGGGGCTAGGAGTTCTAGTTCCCCACTCGGGCTCTGCTGATCCCTCCCCGGCTAAGAGGTGTGGGGGCCCTGTTACTGGTCTCCACATCGGTTCTACTGACACCGTGAGGGGAGGTGGCCCCGTTACTGGGAGGCAGTGCTGAATGTCCTAACTGTCCTCCAAACCTCCTCTGACGCCAGCCCCCAAGGCAGGAGGTTTGGGGTGCCTCATTACAACCTTATGAGGGTAGAAATCTAGGCTCCTCCCTTGGCCTTTGCTGGTGTAAGTGGGGGTGGTGCCACAATTTCTCTGTAGTGCTTGGCTGGAGAAAAGCGTTATCGTCTGCATGTTTTCTGTCATTCTCGGCTGTTTCTTTTCCGGTCTTTGGCTAAAGAGAGCAAGCGTTTTCTTGGCCCTCCCCCCGCCTTTTTTTTTTTGCTGCCCTTGTTGGCTCTTCCAGGTTGCAGGCCTCCACACTTCCAGTTTACCACCTTCCACAGCAACAAGTGTGTGGTATGTGAGGCCGAAAGAAGCCCAGAGAACTCACCACAGTATTGGTCCTCAAATCTGAAGATCCCTAAACCATCTACCTTGTTCTCTGCACCTTTCAGAGTCTTCATATGCTTTCATGTTTAAGTTGGTTGGTTGGTTGGTTCAATCTCTACACCCAACCTGGGGCTTGAAGTCAGGACCCAGAGACCAAGAGTGGCCTGCTCTTCCGAGGGAGCCAGCCAGGCGCCCCTGTATCCTTGCTTTATGTACAATGTCAAGGGCTCTGAGCTGTACTTCATCAGAGAAATAGCAGAAACTCTTCTAGAGAGCAGATGTCCTTGACTTCTTTTTTTAAAATCATGGATTCGAACAATACAGGCCAATGGTAAAAATGCTTTCCCATGCTCAGTCTCCTGCAGAATCAAGAAAATGGGAAGCTTCGGGGCTCACGGAGAGTTGTCTAAGGCAATATTAGCCTTGGCTTTATTATCCCTCATTTGGTTGGGAAAACCCCAAATACACATTTGCCAAAGAGTGTTTGTGTACCTAGGTTCCTTCTTTTTATTTTATTTTATTATTTTTTTTAAGGTTTTACTTATTTTGTTCCTTCTTACTCAGAGGATTTTTTTTTCAAATGAAGCTCCACGGAGCACCTTCTTCAAGGTCCCATGGAGATGCTGAACCAGAGCCCAGTATCGGAGCCTCAGAACTTCTATTTCAACAAGCATCCCCTGTCCCCATAGGTGCCTGAAGATTTGCGAACCACGGAGCTAAGCCAGTGATAGAGTTGCTGCAACCAATGAGGCCGAGGCCGAGTCTTACAGTGTGCCTGGACGCTCTCCTCTGGGGTCAGGGCCTCCTGGGCAGACTGGGTCAACCACTTCCAAATCCCCCTCACTCACTTACGGTGCCGCTTTGCACAAATAATATCTTGAAAGTCTTCAGCTCGTGTTGTGCCAGATTTCACTCGCCCTCCATCTACCGCAGCTGCCCCGAACAATCTTTCTAGTAAACCTATCATAGATAATGAAACTAGTCTGATGGAATTTGTTCTCAGGGAAATCATACTGGGTCCAGTGAGCAAAAAACCCTCTTGGAAAAGAATCCACTGCAAATTGTCTCCTGGCATCAACATCAAGCTGGCCAATCTGTCCATTTCCACTGGTGTTTCTTTCCTGTTTTGAAACCCGGGAGCACAACCGCCTCTCTTCCAGAGGCTTCTAGCCCCTCTCCAACTCTCCACATTGATGGAAACAAGAGTATCCCCAAGAGTGGTTTCAAGGTCTCATTTGCAGGCACTCCCAGCAGTCTGAGAGATGGCATTTGTCTAGACCAAAGACTTGAACTTGGTTAAAGCAGTGAAATACTCTTTTCTTTTTTTTTCAAAGATTTTATTTATTTATTTGACAGATAGAGATCACAAGTAGGCAGAGAGGCAGGCAGAGAGAGAGAGAGGAGGAAGCAGGCTCCCTGCCGAGCAGAGAGCCCTATGCGGGGCTCGATCCCAGGATCCCGGGATCATGACCTGACCCCAAGGCAGAGGTTTTAACCCACTGAGCCACCCAGGCACCCCTACTCTTTTCTTTTTATGATTTTATTTATTTATTTGAGAGAGAGAGAGACAGCGTGTGAATAGGGGGAGGGGCAGAGGGAGAGGGAGAAGCAGCCTCCCCACTGAGCAGGGAGCCTGATGCGTGGCTCAATCCCAGGACCCCGAGACCATGACCTGAGCCAAAGGCAGATGCTTCACTGACCAAGCCACCCAGTCGCCCCCAGAATCTCCATTTTAAGTGCTCGCTTTGGCAGCACATAGACTGAAACTGGGAATGACATGGAGATTAGCGTGGCCCACTGCAAGGATGACACAGAAATTCATGAAGCAATTCCATATTTTTTTTTCAAAAGAATCTCCATCTTAACAAAATCCTGAGGTGATGCATATGCCTGGTGAAGTTTGAAGAGCACTGAGTTAGACTTGTCAGTATGAAAACTTCCCCTTGACAGAAAATACAGGGACCAACTGAGAGCAGAGGCGGTCTGGTCTACCCTTATCACTATGTCATGGTCATTTGTATGCTTTTCTCCATTGTCGTCTTGCTCTTGACAGAACTTATAAAAAGTTCTTTATGGTGCTCATCGTATGTAGTGTGAAGTCTTCTGAATCCTCGTCATGCAGGTCTATACCAGCCTCCTGTGTTTCTCGTTGGCCTTACATGTTCCTTTCCAAATGTAACCTGCTAAGAACTGAAGGTAAGGGATGTTTCTTCATCAAGAAACTACAAAGCACAATACCTCCCTGTATAGAAAAATCTGTTGGAGTCCAAGCAACAGACCAGTCAGAAGGAGTTGCTATATTTCTTTTTCTGTGTAAACCCTCAAGCAATCCCAGATTGTCAAAAGAGTCTAAGACCTAAGACTGGTCCCCAGAGGATCTTGCTATTTATTCCAGAAAAGGAGACTATCCCACCCTCCTAAACTGTTGGTGGGAATGAAAGCTGGTGCAGCCGCTCTGGAAAGCAGTATGAGAGGTTCCTCAAAAAGTTGAAAATAGAGCTACCCTAGGACCCAGCAATCGCACTATTAGGTATTTATCCCAAAGATACAAACGTAGTGATCCGAAGGGGCACGTGCACCCGAATGTTTATAGCAGCAATGTCCACAATAGCCAAACTATGGAAAGAACCTAGATGCCCATCAACAGATGAATGGATAAAGAAGATGTGGTGTGTATACACACACACACACACACACACACACACACACAGGAATACTATGCAGCCATCAAAAAACCCAAGATCTTGCCATTTGCAACAACGTGGATGAAACTGGAGGGGATTATGCTGAGTGAAATAAGTTAATCAGAGAAAGATAATTATCATATGATCTCCCTGATATGAGGATGTTAAAAAACAAGAGAAGAGCATAGGGGAAGGGAGGGAAAAATAAAACAAGATGAAACCAGAGAGGGAGACAAACCATTAGAGACTCTTAATCATAGCAAACAAACTGAGGGATGCTGGAGGGGAGGAGAAGGGGGGGCTGGGGTAACGGGATGATGGATATTAAGGAGGACGCATGATGGAATGAGCACTGGGTGTGAAATGCAACTGATAAATCACTAAATTCTACCTCTGAATCTAATAATATACTATATGTTAATTAACTGAATTAAAAGTTAAAAAAAGATGTTAGTCAAAAGATCCTTTCTTAAAAAAAAAAAGACTATTCCACCTGTTGTTCTTAGTAAGTTGTATATGTTTCTTAGTTAAGTCTCTGTGTAACCCCATTTTCAAGTGCCCTGACCCCTACCATTGATTTCTGGGAGCCCTGCCCTATTTTCCTATTTAAAATATTATAGAAAATAGAGCCCTGCCCTATTTTCCGGTCCAGCTTCCACTTCTCCCCATCTTCCCACTTGCAAAGCTACTTACAGAAATCCAATTGCTCAGTGTCCCTAATGAAACACCCCTGTCCATGCTAACAGTCCTTTCTGTAGCTCCTCCTGAAGCTGGCAATCCCAGGGTGCCCTCCCCGGTCTGTGCCACACTCTGGCACCTGGGCTTTGAAATAGGTCTGCTTTTGTTCAGTCTCTCGCAGCCTCCCTTAGGCAGGTCCAGAGACTCAAGTTCCTCCTTTGCTCAACCACAAAAGTTCCAGGTCTGGAAAAGGACTCGATGCCATTATGATCCTTCCTGAGCTCCTCTTATCTTTTTTTTTTTTTTAAGATTTTTACTTTTTTATTTATTTGACAGAGAGAGAGAGAGCACACAAGCAGGGGGAGAAGCAGGCAGAGGCAGAGAGAGAAGCAGACTCTCCGCCCAGCAGAGAGCCTGACATGGGGCTCGATCCCAGGACCCCCGGATCATGACCTGAGCCAAAGGCAGATGTTTAATGACTGAGCCACCCAGGAACCCCTCCTCTTATCTTTTTCTAGCTCTTCTCACCACTGAAAACTCTTCTTCTCTCATCAGGACAAAGCAAGTGACCCCACAGATATGAATGGACGCAAACAGACACTGAGGTGTTTGGGGAGAGGAAGGAAGAAGAGAAACAGACACTATATACTTCCATAGTGACAGGCCTCCAGGGAAGTCATTCAAAAGTGCCCAGGTATGGGGCACCTGGGTGACTCAGTCAGTTAGACATCTGCCTTTGGCTCAGGTCGTGATCCTGGAATCTTGGGATTGAGCCCCACATCGGGCTCCCTGCTCAGCAGGAAGCCTGTTTCTCCCTCTCCCACTCCCCCTGCTTGTGTTCCCTCTCTGGCTGTCAAATAAATAAATAAATGAAATATTTTTTTTTTAAAAAGTGCCCAGGTAGCCGTACATTTGGTTTAATTTCCCCACATTTAGGGAATCTCCCAGAGAGCTAATTAGATTGCTGATCCAATTCCTTTAGAGTCAGTGAACCTACTCTGTGTTCTTTTCATCCTCTTAAATGTATTGGCACCTTCTTTATGGCCCAGCCTAGGGTTTCTCAGGGCGAATGCTCCACACTTAAAAACAAAGCATATTCTGCTGTTGCTGGGGGAGAGAGCTCTCCATTTCCATTAGGACAAGTTGATGGACCGTGTCTTAACGATTAGCTACTTCCTCTACTGATCACTGAGGAAGGAGTATTAAAGTCTCCAAATATAGGGGCGCCTGGGTGGCTCAGTCGGTTAACTGGCTGCCTTCGGTTCAGACCATGATCCCAGGGTCCTGGGATCGAGCCCTGCATCGGGCTCCCTGCTCAGTGGGGAGTCTGCTTCTCCCTCTCCCTCTGCCTGCTGCTCCCCCTGCTTGTGCTCTCTCTCAATCTGTCAAATAAATAAAGTCTCCAAAGAAAAAAAAGTCTCCAAATATAACTGTGGCTTTGTCTATTTCTCCTTTAAATTCTACCAGTTTTTGCTTCACTTCATATTCACTTCATATTTTGCAGCTCTGTTATTAAGGTACATGCACACTTAGAATTATGCCTGCTTATGCACTGACCTTTTTGTCATTACAAAATATCCCTCTATATCTCTGGCAATGCTCCTTGTATTAAATCTACTTTATCAGATGTTAGTATCTATATACTATATATTATATATAATAATGTTATATGTAATATATGTAACATATATACATATATAACATATAACATCATTATATATAATATAAATACTATATTGAGATATGTATATAGTATATAGCTAAAATAATATAGATTTCTTATGATTAGTGTTACTGTAGTATATATTATTTTATCCTTTAACCTAAGTAACTGGGTTTCTTATAGGCAGTCTTTTTTTTTTTTTTTTTTTGGTCTGGCAACTTCTGCCTTTTATTTGGAGTGTTGGCTACATTTATTGCACTATGTTAGTGTAGTATTCTTTTCAAGTAAGCTCGGAACCCAATGTGGGGCTTGAACTCACAACCCTGAGAGGGTCATACTTACTTAGGGCACCATCAAGGGACAACATCCCTGGGCTCCCTAGTGCTGATTAGGTCACCCTACCCCACTGGAAAGCTGTGCTTCCAGGAGTACCCCAATGCAACGGCAAGGCCAGGAACATATAGGAGACACTATTTGCAATATTTACCTAGGACCCACCTAGGACCATCCCCTCAAGATAGGAACACCAAAATAAATAAGTAAATAACAGTAACGAGGGCTAGCCTTTACTGAGCATGGATCATGGGCCAGGCAGTGTTGGAAGGGCTTCACAGAGAAAACCCCATAGAACCCTCACCACCCCCCTGGGATATAGGGGCCATTACTGTCGATGAAGAAACAGAGCCACAGAGACCTTAACGATGTAATTGAGAGCATGGAGTTAGAGTTGAATTTACATCTAGGTTCTTTGACTTTGCTGCCCTAAATTTTCTCACTTTAAACTTTCTATTCTGAAAAATTTCAAACACAGACGAAAGTAGAGCAATAGGGGCTCCTGGGTGGCTCAGTCGCGTAAGCATCTGACTCGAGTTCAGCTCAGGTCATGATCTGGGGTCTGAGATGGAACCCCACATCGGGCTCCATGCTGGGTGTGGAGTCTGCTTAAGATTCTCTCTCCCTCTGCCCCTCCCCACTCTCTCCCCAGCCCCCTTAAAAAAAAGTAGAGCAAGAACCCCCATGTACTTTTCCCTCAGTTTGAACAACTTCTCCTCCACCACATATTCTGAAGCAAACCCTAGATACCATATTATTTTATTCATAAATATTTCAGTATATTTCTCTAAAAGGATTTTTTAAAGCATAACCACAATATTGTTATCACACCAAAAATACTAACAGTAAGACCTCAAAATCGGCAAAGATTCAGTCGGTATCTAAATATCCCTGAGAGATGGGGTGCCTGGGTGGCTCAGTGGGTTAAATATCCCTGAGAGTTTCATGCATTTTTACAGATTTTTTTGTTCATGTCAGTATCCCCATATTGCAACTGATTGATAGAACTTTTGAGTCCCTTTTAATCTATAGGTCCCTCCAGCATTTCTTTTTTTCCCCCATTGGAATTTATCAATGTTGGCTTGTTTTCCTGTAGAGTCTCCCAGTGTCCATGGATTTTGGTGATTATAGCCCAATAGTGTTTTTTAAGTAAACTGATAGTTAGATCTAGAGACTTATGAAAATCCAGGTTTGGTTTTTTGGCAAGACGATTTCATAGGTGATGATACTGTGTACTTTCATCAGAAATATGCAATATCTGATTGTCTTTCTTCTTGTGATGTTCACAGACATTAGTGAGGAATCACCTAGACCCATTGTTTCATTCGGGATGCCAAATGGTGATACTCTATCATTCCTTCTTCACTCATTAGCTGGAGTACTTCTATAAAGAAAAACTTCCCATCATCAAGTTTTTGGTCATGCTGAGGTATAATTTCATAGAAAAGACTACAGTGACAACCTTGCTGGTAGAGACATCCATCTATGTACACCTCAAACTTGGGCTCCCCATGTTTACAATCACAGCTTCAGCCTTTCTTTCCAAAGCATGCCTTCCGTGCTAGTGTGTCTGCACCCAGCCTTGACCACAGGGAAACTGGGAGAAAAATTAAAAAATAAATAAAGTAGCAACTCAGGAGAGTCAACATCCATTTATATGGAAGTCCAGAAAGAAAGAAAAACAAGAGAGGAGAAGAAGTAATAAAAAAAAAAAGAAGAAGAAGAAAACTTCTCATAACTGGAAGATTTTAGTTTGAAAAGACCACTGAGGCACAAGTAGAGTGAAAGAAAAGAAGACTTGTCTCTAATAATACATCAATGTCAAGTCTTACAATACTGAGAATAAAGAGAAGATCTTTAAAGCTTCTAGAGGGGAAAAAAAAGTCTGTCTACAAAGAAATAAGAATCCTCATTGGCAACACTTAGATGCAAAAAACAAAAGCAAAAACCCACTAGAATAATATCTGTAAAGTTTGAGGGAAAATTACTTTGAACCTACAATTCTATATTAGTTAAATATAAGAACAGAAACTGAGGTCAACGTCTTCATGAGAATGGGCCACTTTCTTCAGTTGGGCCACTTTCTGCCCCAGTCGTCTCTACTTTATTCTTCAGCGACAGAGGTGTTGTACCTCCACAGATAGCTTAACTTTATCTGGGGACCCCTTTTTGCACAAATGTTCTAGAGAGCACTTCTCTAATGCACCAGGTCCAAATCCCCCTGTCCACTGCCCACCACAAGCTAACTGGACAACAGCCAAAAAGAACATATAAACCAAAATCTGGAAGAGGTTTCTGGTTACCACCTACCTAATTCCAACAAGATGACTGCACCACACACATCCTCAAAGCCAAATTCGCTTATGACACTATGTGCCCATCTCCTAGAACACCTCCTTTTCACAGTGATCCCAGCATTCTACCTCACACCAAGTAGCTGCCTCACAACCCTTTGCCTTCGGTCAATAAATGTCAGGTACCTACTACGCACCAGGCACTGTGCTGGTTGTGAGAGTCCTGGCTTCCCACAGGCCATGTGGTACCCTTGAGAAAATTTGAAAAACGGCACTCCATCAGACAGACATCTCAGTCCCAGGATGCATGACTTGGTGAGTATAGTGAAGGCTGAATTTCAATCCCCACAGGTCTTCTTGGTCAGATTCCCTTTGTGTAGTGAACAATCTGCACAACTGTACACAGCAGACCTACAGAGATTCGACAGTAAAAACGAGCTTTGTCACTAACTAGAAGCATTCTAGGGTCTCCCAAGAAGGCCCATGGGACATCCACATCTGCCAACAATCTTATCTCACTCTCCTCCTACAGTGTCTGCTCACATGGCCCCATTACGGACTTAGAGCCACTCCCTGGGCCCCATCACATTCCCAGAGATCGCGAACCCTGTCACCTTCACGTCTAGCTTCTCCTTTTCCATGTGTATTCACCTTGACTTTCAGAGAGGGACAAATTCCTTACTAGACCCAGCTGGTCTCAACCCAACCCAACACCCCACCCTGCATCCTACACCCTTGGGATTCAATATTGCAAAAATGTTGTCCAAAGACGATGCTTAGACCCAGCCAGCTGAAGCAAAACAGTGAAAGCATCGCTAAATAGAACACATAAAACCTCAGTCCAAAGCATCTGCGTTTCCATTTTCCCCCAGCATTTAAGGCTTCCCCCAAGGGCACTGCCAGGGGCTTGGCTGATACGTGGATGACTAGGAGGGCTCAGTGAAGTGGTCTCTCCTGAGAAAGGGCAAGTTTACCCCAAGATGACTCCAGATCCTCTGCTTTGAGCCAGAGGAAGAAATGCTAAAACCAAAACACCAAAATCCCAGCAGTGTCTCCTGTGCTGTAAGTCTAGACAGTTTTAGAAATGTGTCCATGATGAGAATAGCCCTTCAGGGCCTCATCTGGTCATTGAAAGCAACGCCAAACGGGAATTCCCAAGCCAGTCCTCCCTGTAGGTAAGTGGCGGCCCTTACCAGGACCTGAAGATATTGGGAGCTCCTGGGGTGCCTGGCTGGCTCAGTGGGTAGAACATGTGCTTCTTGATCTTGGGGCCATGAGTTTGAGCCCTGCATGGGGCACAGAGCCTACTTTTTAAAAATTTAATTTAATTTAAAGAAAAGATCCTGGAAGCTCAGGTTCCTGAGTTGCACCATCTGGGTTCAACTCTTGCCTCCCCCACTTAGAATCGGAACTACAGAAGAACTTTCTGGAGTCACAGAAAGCACGGAGGGCCTGGACACCGGACTGCCCACCTTTAAATCCCTGTTCTCCTCCTTACCAGTGATCACCAGTCTTTTCAGCCTGGACTGCTGGTTTCCTCATCTTTGGGATGGGAAATGGAATCTCCCCCTCACAGGGTTGTTGGGGGGGGCTCCTTGAGAACATGTGGGGCCTGGCCTACAGTAAGCAGCGGCTAACTCTTGGGCATGGCATTGATTACTTCGGTCCCTTTCTCAAGCCCTGAAAATGCACTTGTCTGCATAAGTATGTGAGCACCATCCCCTCTGTGAGCTGGGGAAGTGAGGGACAAATTCCTTTCCTTCCATATGGATTCAAGCTGCATGGTCCCTGAGAACCTGTGGTTTATGTGAAAGAGACGGATGTATCTTTCTTTCACCCAATTGATACCAACTGCATACCTCAAAAAACAGCACGGTGTGGGTCTCTCTGTGACTCCCACTGAGGGGGTGCTCTGGACAGGGATGACGTATGGCACGCCACAGCCCAACCCAGCCCAGCCTGCTGGAGACCCCAGAGCGGCATGCTGGGCTGCGGAACTCAGACTGGGGCCAAAGTGCCAGCCTGTGCCAGCCGGAGAGGGAGATTACCCAATCAGTTCGATCCTTTATTTTCTTCCACTACTGTTAGCTTTTGAATCAAGGTTAAAGAGCCTTTCTTTAAGGCAAGGTTAAAGGGGAGCATGTTGGGGGTTCCCAGCTGGCTCAATCAGAGGAGAGTGCAGCTCTTGATCTTGGGGTCATGAGTTTGAGCCCCATGTTGGGCACAGAGATTACATAAATAAGTAAATGTTTTTAAAGGGGACAAGGATGTGCCCATGTTTTCTTCTAATATCTGCAAGGTTTCAGAGCTACATTTGGATCTTTGATTTATTGAAAGTTTATTCCTGTGTACGGTGTGAAGGTTGGATCTCACTTTGTATCTTTCCAGATAGCTAGTCCATATATCTAGAATCATTTATTTAAAAAATCCATTTGGGGGGCACCTGGGTGGCTCAGATTGTTAAGCCTCTGCCTTCGGCTCAGGTCATGATCCCAGGGTCCTGGGATCAAACCCCACATCAGGCTCCCTGCTCAGCAGGAAGTCTGCTTCACGTTCATCCTCTCCCCTGCTTGTGCTCTCTCTCTCTCTCTCTCAAATAAATAAATAAAATCTTTAAAAATAAATAGATAAATAATCATTTTTTGCCCTGGTAACATGTTTCTCCTTCTTCCTTCTTTCTTCTCCTCCTCCTCCTCCTCCTCCTCCCCCTCCCCTTCTCCCCCTCCTCCTCCTCCTCCCCCTCCTCCTCCTCCTTCTTCTTCTTCTTAAGTAAACTCTACACATGTGGGGCTCAAACTCACA